>JAQMYF010000024.1:7639423-7653003 GCA_030014195.1 Neosilurus mollespiculum
AATTTCTAGTGTTTAGGGAAATTTCTCCAGGAAATGAATGCAAGTCTATGTATTGTCCCCACAAGTTATGGAAACGACACTGTGTGTGTGTGTGTGTGTGTGTGTGTGTGTGTGTGTGCATTAAATATGTGTGTGCACTATCAAGACTGTATTCATCACTGTATTCACGACGCCATCTGATCAGGATTAACTGATAGTGAAGAAGAAGAAGTATAATTTAAAGTTAATGTATGGTAAATAATATTGCAATTCAGATTAAGTGTTATATTCACAACACAATATTCATTTGCCAAACCACTTAATCCTACTTGGGACACGGGGAGGCTGGAGTCAATCTCAGCCAAAACTGGATAAGGGCGGGGTACACCCTGAGCAACTCACCCGACTATCATAGGGCCAACACACACACAAATCCATATACACTCACACCTAGGGGTGATTTAAATAGCCAGCTAACCTAATGTGCATGTCTTTGGACTGTGGGAGGAAACTGGAGTATGCAGAGGAGAACATGCAAACTCCACACAGAAACGCCTGTGTCTGGGACTCCAACCCAGGACCTTTTTGCTATAAGACGGACGTGGTAACCACTACGTCAACCCTATGTTCATTATACTTGACGTTATTATTATTGCAGATTCCTCCACATTCTTCACACGCACACTGGTAGTATTTTACAGTTGAACTCTGCAACAGCTTCCGAATATAAACATCATGAAGTGATGCTGATGTCTCTCTCTTTCTCTCTATCTCTCTCTCTCTCTCTCTCTCTCTCTCTCTCTCGCTGTCTCTCACTCGCTCTTTCTCTCTGTGTGTTAGACGCAAAGGTAATTGAGCAGTTGACTGATAAACATTTTTACTCCATTATTTTAAGAATTTAAAATTAAAGAGATAGAACATCTGGAATTGATTCT
Source organism: Neosilurus mollespiculum (assembly GCA_030014195.1). Taxonomy (NCBI): domain Eukaryota; kingdom Metazoa; phylum Chordata; class Actinopteri; order Siluriformes; family Plotosidae; genus Neosilurus; species Neosilurus mollespiculum. Next base: position 7,640,338 of record JAQMYF010000024.1, read on the forward strand.
AAGTGTTGAATTTGCATTCGGTAGATGTTCACTGGAACATCAATATGAAGTCCAAAGAAGTATTGATGCAGGTAAAGACAGCCATCATTACTACTGAAAGCAAAACAATCTAAATAATTAGTGCATTCATTTTCTAAGCTGTTTAATCCTAATTAGCTAATTAGCACCTACCTCAGGCGACTCTGGACGAAGGCGGGGTACACCCTGAACAGCTTGCCAGACCACTGCAGGGCTAACACACTTACAACCATTAACAATCACACTCACACCTAGGGCCAGTGTGCATGTTTCTGGACTGTGGGAAGAAGCTGGAGTACCTGGAGGGAACCTATACAAGCACAGGGAGAACATGCCAACTCCACACGGAAACATCCGAGCCCGGAGATCGAACCCAGGCCTGCTTGCTGTGAGGCAGTTGTGCTAATCAGTGTGTTACCTAATAATTAGTTTTCCAGCACAAAATTTAAAGAACAATGTTCATATGTCAGTAAAGAAACCATATTCTGTAAGAGATCTCATTCATTCATTCATTTTACAAACCTCTTTATTCTATATCAGGGTCATGAAGAGGCTGGAACCCATCCCAGCCAACGCTAGGTGAATGCAGATTACACCCTGAACAGCTCAGCAGACCATCGCAGGGGCAACACAGGCATTCACAACTAGGGGCAGTCAAGAATATTCAATTGGCCTAATGTGCACATGTTGGATTGGAGGAGGAAACTGGAGGAAGAGATCACAGAATCTCTATTATTATTCTTATGCAAAGGGCCACTCGATGTATTATTGATTTATTGCTGTCTGCTCTTAATAGTATTTTTATTAATACAGACACATTTCATTATTTTTGAAGCATTTCTCTCTCTCTCTCTCTCTCTCTCTCTCTCTGGCGAGCTGTTCAGGCCAGTGTCAACTGAGATAGGCTCCAGCCTTCTGCGACAATTATAGGATTAAGCAGTTCAACGAGTGTGTGTATGTATGTGTGAGTGTGTGTGTGCTTGCGTGCGTGCGTGCATGTGTGTGTGTGTGTGTGTGTGCTAAACTGCTCATTGTTTATCTAATTCAGTGGTTAAACAAAGAATTGTAAGCACATAAGCTGTTGTTTTTTTGAAAATAAAATAAAAATGAAGTGTCACCACCTGGTTTTAACTATTTTCCTGTTATCTCTGAGGCCAGGTCTCTCCCACAGACCAAGCAAAATCTCATAGATTCAAGTCTTTTCAACTTTTTGCCCTCTGGCAGGAGATACCGGAGCATCAAGAGCCTCAGAGACAATCACAAACACTCAGCTATGTGCAGTAAAGATTCACGTACGGATGTGCCTAAATGTTGAAGTATTTATTTATTTATATTTTTAATGTATAAATTTGCATTTTATTAAAAGTTTTTATTTTATTTTTAATGTATAAGATTGACTGCACCATGGGCAGAGAGTGACTTAAATCCGGCCCACCAACTCATTTTATGAGGCCTGAGAGGGTTTTTTATGATTATCATACATTCGTTGCATCAACCATTACCATGAAACCTAATTTATCATCATTACACTAGGTGGCAGCAGCCTTTTCAAATATTTGTCATATACAGGTAACAGTGGAACATCACTACAGGCAATGAACTTATGGGACTCAGAGCCCCTTCAATATTGCACATAAGAAACATTTACATAAAATATAAATAAAAAAATAAAAAGTATATTAATAAAATCTGCAGGTGCGAGTCTGGATGCTTCTGTACCGTCTGTCCGACGACAGGAGAGTGAAGACTGTGTGGCTGGGGTGGTTGGGATCATAGAGGATCCACTGGGCCTTCCTCCTACAGCCTTGTGTGTAGAGGTCCTGGATGGCTGGCAGTTCAGTCCTGGTGATGTGTTGTGCTGATTGATTTGGTCCAGAGCATTTCAACTGCCGTAACAGATAGTGATGCAGAATACTCTCGATGGTGCATCAGTATATGTAAACAGTTATTTATATATAAACAGCTAGTCATTCATGACTCAGGAAAGATTGCAAGCTAGCTAATTGCTGTCATGTTGTCAGAAAAGGAAAGTGAAAAAAGGAAAAGAGAATAAATACCTAAATTAATAATTTTGTCATGAAGATTTAATTTCATGCTTTTTTTGAAATGGATGTTCAGTCATTATTCGGTCCTTGGTGACCTAGAAATTTTCTAATGTGGCTCTCAGTGAAAATGAGTTTGATACCCCTGCTCGAGAATATTTTCATTTAGATTCAGATGCATGGCACTACTGAAATGCTGCAAAGCAATACCTCATTTGTCCAAATTGGACCAGCATTTGCTGAGTGAATTAAAGGTTCATTAAAACGGGGTAATTTTCATAAAAACGGGGTCGGAGTAGTGAATGCTGAGTATTTGACTATTGTCCTCATGGAGCGGCATGTTGTAGTGTGTAATGTGTACTTTGCAGAACAGGCAGTTACCTCCCAGTGCCACCATACAATCTGCCTGGTGTGGAAGTGGATGAGCGTCCTTCAGAGTCCTCTTATTCAGCCAGCGAAAGTCTGTACAGATGCGGAGATTCACGTTTTTCTTCCACACAAGTACCAGCAGAGATGCATATTCACTTGTCGACTTTCTGATGATCTCCTTCTCTTCTATTTCACTCAGTACTTGATGAAGCTTTTGATGCTGGCCCGGGGGTACTCTCCTGTATGGGAGCCTGAACGGTCTGCTGTCTGACAGGTGAATGCAATGCACAAATCCTTTTGCCCACCCCCACAGTCAAGATGATGGCATGAAAAAATGTCCTCATACTGTAAAACAAGGTCAGTCATCCTCCTCTTATAGTGTACTGACACTTCACAAGATACAGTGTCAACATTACTGAGCACAACTGACCCCAGTCGGTCCTTTGTAGAGTGCGCATCAGCTGTTGGAGGTGCAGCTGATTGGGTGCAGCTGACCAGGGGGGACAGTGTGCTCGGCAACATCCAAGTCTTCAGGATACACACAGGAATCATCAACCAGCTTTGCATTTCGCCCAAACAGCACAGCCTTCTCAGATGTATTAATAAGCTTCAGTGGTACCCACCTGTCTCCCCACAGCGGTGATACAATCCTCGAGACCAAAACGCCTCTGGGAGCTGAGCGGAATGAGGTGGGCCCTGTCACAACTGTACTGCCTGGGGAAACAGTGGTGGTTTTGGGGAGTGTACCCCAGATCAGATATTCACAGCCGGGCTCAAGGCAGGTAGCTGAGTTACACCTGACTGTACCAACTTTGTCAGGAATTTCCTCACCCTTCCAGGGGTTCAGACCAGAGAGCATAGAAAAGAAATGTTCAGTTTCTGGGTCTCTGATAGAGGAGGAGCTGGTCACAGTCTTCCAGTAGGACTCACAAAGCATAGATTGATATAGGATGTGCTTAATCGCATCAGTCCCAAGGATCAACTTATCATGTTGTCCTGGGACGACAAGCATGGGGACCAGCATCTTACAGCCATACACTTCCATTTCAACTTCAAAAGCACACTTGGGCTTAACACGAAATCCACCACATCCAAAAAGAATGACTTCCACACCAACCTGCCTCTGGTCCGTTATCACTCCAGCTTCTTCAGCTTCATCTCAGCTGTTTCATTTATGCTGCAGGCCATTGAACCACCGTCCAGCATGCCACCCATTTTCAAAATCTCACTCATCACCACTGATGTGTAGAAAAACTACTGCCAGCTCTGTGAATGTCCTGGTAGACAACAATTTCAGAGTCATCACATGAGTCTCTCACAGATGTGTAAATTGTCTCAGCATCAGACATGTCATCAGTTTGGGAGTTTGTACTGACCTGTACAGCCTCCCTCCAAGTACAGGTCGGCCAGTTTCCCTCAGACTGTGACTGCGAGGAGTCATTAGCAGGGCAGTTCAGTTGGTGTGATCAGGAGCAAGGCAGGCAAAACACAGTCTCTCAGACATACAGTGTGAAATGGTGGTGTGGCCAGGATCTTTACAGACTTTACAAACCGCTTCTCTCGGACGCCTGTCACGAGAGGCACGCTGGAACCTCCCACCTCGACTTGGGGGGAGGAGTGTTGCTGTTGCTGAAACATGTCAACCATACATGTGAAAAGCCTCTCCTCTGACTGTTGGGCATTCTGTGCCGCAGTTGGTAGAGCAGCATGGCTTGGAGCATGTTGAGGGTCAGCCTTAACTGGGAGAGACACTGGAGAGGTGCAAGGTGAGTTACACATATTATGCTGGGGTAGGAGTGAGAGAGGAGAGACAGTCAGTGTGGGGCAGTGTTCAGATGACGCCAGACATGCTGATGAATTGGGCGGCTCAGAGGTGACAGTGGCAATCTGACTCTGTAGCTGCGCAGCACTAAAAGCCCTCCACTAGCTCTTAGCTCCCTTTGATATTCATCAATCCCCAGCTGAGCATCACGTTAAGTCCACTTGTGGATAGGCTACACTTGAGGGTGTAGGATAGCTCTGGGTCGGGGCAGTGTTTAACGAACATGAGAGCCACTTCATCATTCATGTTCCCTGTCTGTTTCCCTTGTCTGTGCAGGCCCGCAATAGATCCGCTGCACTGTTCAGCCTTATCCAGTTATCAGCTGGGTTGCCTCTGTGCCTGGGGAAAGGGGCATAAAAGTCTGCAAGGGGAAGGCATGAGGGAGCCTCACTGAAGTAGTGGAGAAGAACATCATATATCAGATCAGGTTTCTGCTTAAAGTCAAGTGCAGGATCACTACGTAGGGCAATCTTCACAACTTTCCTAGCTTTGCCCATTAAATGACTCATGGTTTCTTCCACTTGGTCATGCACAGGGATCTCCTGCTTTCTGAGGTAAGTTGTCCGTCTTGTCAATCCAGTCCTGGACTGAGAATTTGTCTGTGGTGACACCTCTGAATGTCTGAAGTTCTTTGTCAGATTTAACATGGACTGTCACGTGTGGAAGGTCATTTCTGGTAACATTTACGTGTGTATTCTGGGTGGTAGGGGTAGTCAGACAGTCATTAGTCATGTTCACAGCTCTAGCTGACTTTAGCTTTGCAACAATGGATTCACCAATCTTGGGACCTAACTGCCCTACCATGTCTGTAAGATTGCGAATGGCATTAACTTCACTGCTAGGTGCAAAAGTGTAGGGACCCTCCCTGCTGGGCCTATTTGCAGGAGTGTGACCTGGGCTCAGACTTAACCCTGCATCTGTACAACCATTAGTACAACCATCGAGACTTTGAATGTCCCACATCACCACTATCAGTCAAACTCCTCTACCTTTTGGTAAACTAGGACTAGTAAATATCCATTATTATTTCAGCAACTGCTATCAACTCTTAAATGTACTTGCGTTGTGTGTTGTTATACAGAAACTGAACAGAGCAGAAAAGTAGCTCAACCTCAGAAATCAACACAATACATATGCAACAGTAAATAAACAACACCAACTTACTAAATCTAAACACTCAAAAGTACTGCGCCCTAGTCAACGGAGATCAGGACAGCAGCACAGCACCCACGGTGAAGAGCATCAAGCTGATCCGAAGATCCAAAGGGTCACGGCACCAGTGTAACGTACGTGGTCAGGGCAATGGCAAATGACGCCACATATGATGTGTTTCTAACATTTATTGGCTCCTGCAGAAGACATAACACTGACATTAATCGTCTTATTTTCTTTTTTTCTGCTGAACATCTGCTCCCTCATCATTGCACGGTCAGGGAGAGAGGGGGAAGACGAAGCTACGGGTGCTCAGGAGGCACGGAAAAGGCGCCATGCGAGTAGATAACTTTCCAAAGAAATGATACTAACAGAGGTCCATAAAGATTGCTCAATTGGATAAAATGAAAAAATAATCAACATAATCATTCAACGAAAACTAAAATACAAGGACATACAAACTGAAACTAAAAATTGATTTGGTGCCTTTTTAACTCTGTCACACAAACGCGAGCTGTGGCGATTTGAGCAAAGCTAGCCTCTGCGAAACCGTATTTTCAAACATTCATTCATTCATTTATTCATTCATTCATTTCCTGAAGCGCTTAATCCTAAATAGGGTGGCGCCCATCTCAGCCGACTCTGGGCGAGGGCAGAGTACACCCTGAACAGCTCGCAAGGCCATCGCAGGGCTATTTTCAAACATAAGCAAAAAATAATAATAAATAAATAAATACATACATACATACATACATACATACATACATACATACATACATATATAAATAAATAAATAAAATGACGTCACAGTGAAGAGGAGAGGAATGTCCACGTGCCTTTAGTATTGGTTTAATTTTGAAGGGAAGATTTTGCTCCCATGTGTGCTAATTGTTGCTAACTTCACACACAACAACAAAAACAATAAAAGAAAAGAAAAGTAGTGCAGTGTCTGTATCGGTTATAATAAAGAAGCTGCGCGTGTTTTATTATTATTATTATTATTATTATTATTATTAGGTTTTAAAATGGTCGATGAAAACACATCTAAGATGTTGATTAAATTGACCCAGGAAGGCAATGTGTGTAAGATAAAAAAACAAATGGAGGAAACGAGTGAAATGAAGCCGTATATAAATGCACACTTTGGGAAATCTGGAGACACTCTGTTGCATTATGCTGCCAGACACGGACATTTAGAAATGATGAGGTATTTCACTGAAGACCTGAACATGGATGTCGAGCTGTACAATAACGATTACAAGCGAGCTTTACATGAAGCTTCCTCAATGAGTCATGAGTCATGTGTTCTCTACCTTATCCGTAAAGGAGCAAAAGTAGACTGTCTTAAGAAGGCAGACTGGTAAGTAAACATTATAATACACGTCTCAAGTTTATTAAATATGTTTTATATTCATTTTCCTTCCCCAGTGATGGAAATTCTAGCTTTTTTCCAGTGCATCGGATCATTTGACTCGGCTCGCCGATGGAATCGACTCCCAAACGGACATTTTCAAACCGGAAGTTAGTTGTTCTTATAGGGTTAAATATGAATCGTGAGCAAAACAGCTTTTATTTAAAATACATTTCAACAGTAATAGTAAATCGTTGCCTACATAGAATAAAAGCCACTGATAATTATGATTCTGACGATGCGTTGTTTGGACGCAGCATGGCGCTGTCTAATGTAAAATGCGCAAATCCAGCGCATCCCCTCGTCCCCTTCGATAGCTCAGTTGGTAGAGCGGAGGACTGTAGTGGTTACAGCTGATATCCTTAGGTCGCTGGTTCGAATCCGGCTCGAAGGAGGAAGTATTTTTCCCCCAATTTTCTTATTATTTCTCTTATACTGCCCTTAAATAAAATGAATAGATAAAATATTACCCAGCAACCAATTTGACCCCTTATGCAAGGGCGGGTCACAGAGGCATCAGGTGTATAAGGGAAAACCCAGGCATCCCTCTCCCCAGCGACACCCTCCACCTCCCAGAACGGCATTCCCAGGCCAGGCAGGATGTACAGTACAATCCCTCCAGCGAGCTTGGAGCTTTGGTTTACCCCCGGTGCATCCCTCCATTTGGATGTACCTGGAACACCACTAAAGAGAGGTGACCAGGAAGCATCCTAATCAGATGCCCGAACCACCTCAACTGACTTCTTTCAATGCAGAGGAGCTGCGTCTCTACCTCTACCAGGTTTCCCCTGATCCCGAACTCCTTACCCCTATCTCTAAATCTGAGCCCACATACCCTCCGAAGGAAACTTGTATCCACGATCTTGTTCTTTCGGTCACTAAGCGAATCTCATGACCATAGGTGAGGGTTGGAATGTAGACAGATTGGTAAATCATCCAACATTATTAAAAGCCAATTGAGTTACGAAGTAACGCCCTGTAAATATTGCATCAACAAAATCCACATTAACAAAACTTGCAGGTAAATCCCAGTTATACAGTATATATGGTAAATACTGGTAAAATGTATCATTTATTTATCTCTGCCGAGGAGGTAATGCTTTACCTTCGAATTATTTGTCTGTGTGGGTTTTTTGTTGGGTTTTTTTTTGGGTGTTTGTTTTCAGGACTACACAAAAAAAATTACATGGGGCTTTTCATGAAATTTCGGCCAGATATGGGGCTTTGGACAAGGAAGAGTCCGTTAGATTTTAGTTTGGAGATGATTTGGATCAAATTCTGGATCCAAGATTCTTTAACATATAAGGAGAAAAGTATTTTTTTAGTGTCCTATTACAGCAGGCCCAACAGGTTTGGGGGGAGGGGGGGCAGGGTGCTCTGTTATTTTTGTGGCTTGGAGGAGGTTTGTGTTCCCTGAGCACCCCTGTAGTTAAGTTACAGTTTCTGACATACCCGACTCAATCAATGGGACTTAAGTGCCAGACACTGTACATCTGTAGTCTAATATTAAACTGATTAAAAACAGATGTGTAATATAACACAGAAAAGTTATTGTTGGGACAGTTACATTTTCTGTGAAGAAATTTTTTGCATCATAAGGGGTCAGTTGAGGTGGTTCGGGTATTTGATTAGAATGCCTCTTGTTCGCCTCCCTTTAGAGGTATTCCGGGCGCATCCAGTTAAAAGGAGGCCCCGGGTTAGACCCAGAACTTGCTGGAGGGATTATATATTCCATCAGGCCTGGGAACGCCTTGTATTCCTCCAGAAGGAGCTAGAGAGTATTGCTGGGGACACGGATTCCTGGCTTTTCTTCCTAGACCTGTTGCCTCTGCGACCCGACCTTGGATAAATGGGTTTCTGGTGTCAGCACTTTGTAACAGTCCGTTTGCCTTCACAGGAGACTTCCAGACAGTATCATAATAAAGATGCAGGTGAGAGAAGGACTGTGTATAGCTGCTATAACACAAGAGACTACAGAAGCTTGTTCTGTGGCCCTTCCAAACCCTAAGCTGTAACTGTAAACTGATAAAAATATAATGTGTCATTCTTTAATGAAGAAGATTTGTATGTGCTGGCATGTTGTTATGGTATAAGAGGAATAATACACTTTGGGGCATGGAGGTTTTGGAAAATAATCAACTGACACCAACGCAAACATCTGACTAACAACACCGACCCCTTTCAGGACTCCTCTTATGATGGCCTGCACGCGCCGCAACCTTGAGGTTATCAAAGTGCTTCTGGATCATGATGCTGACCCGACTCTGCGGAATAAAGATGGCTGGAACTCGTTCCATATCGCATGTCGAGAGGGCGATCCAGCTGTGATAGAGCACCTTCTGTACATCAGGCCCGAAGTGTGGAGGACGGAAAGCAAGACACGCCGGACTCCTCTACATACTGCTGGTATTACAGCATTAGCTGTGTGTCAGATGCAGAAAAGCAAATAATCAACTCTGAGAATTAAAGCATTACTTTGTGCATCACAGTGTCATTACGATCATCAGATCAACAGCTGTCATAAACACTGCTTTCATTTACATTGCTAGCAAGTTAACTTAACATCTGCATCAAGTGATTTCGGGTCAGAGAAGTCATAACATGTAAATTCATAGCTATACATAACTTATTATGGTGTGGTGGTAGGAATGGGAATCTCCAGGGATCACCTGATATTATCATGATACCTAAGTGGAGATTCGATTTGTATTGAGGGTGTTCTCCCCATGTTTCTGTGGGTTTCCTCTGGGTACTCTGGTTTCTTCCCACACTCCAACGACATGTGTTAAGATGATTAGCTGTTCCAGATTGCCCCTAGGTGTGAGTGTGAATAGTGTTGGCCCTGCTATGGTTTTGTGGGCTGTTCAGGGTTTACCCCACTTTCTACACTACCCAGTGTGGGCTGAGATAGGCTTCAACCCTAGTAGGATGAAGCAGTTCAGAAAATAAATGAATGTTTAGGCAGAAATAAGAAGCTAATTTGTACTTTATTCAAATCTAGTTTATTAAAAGGTTATTGTAGGTCAAGTTCAAAGCCAGCTAAATGACGGCCAATTGTTTATAACGACTTGGCAGTGGCTGGGGCGATTCCCCCTGGGGCCTCGAGTTCCCATTTATCAAGCACTTGATTGGCAAGCTAATACCAAGCTAAGCACATCATTTGTCTTATCTATATGACTTTGACTGAGCTGGTCGGTGTGGAAATGCCATAACAACCTGGGAGATCATTCAGATCTGGGAGGTACATTCAGCTCTGTCTCTGTCTGGAGTCTGGCAACCTATTGATGAGAGAAGGTAGAAAGGTAGCTCATAGGTGTCTTTCGACTTTTTTGCGACTTCGCAGTGCTCTCTTTTTCCAGATAAAACAAGATATTCAATCCAGGTAGCTGCTAATAATACTGTTTAACCTATGAATAATAAATGATTCATTTGAAATTCCTACTTGTGTTATAGCTATGCATGGCTGTCTGGATGTTGTGAAGATTCTCCTTAAGAGGTCAGTGCCTGATATCCTGGTTAAGGCTACACACAATATGGATAAGTGTCAATTTTGGCAGTTCTCCAGTAATCACAATTTTTTTTTTTTTTTTGTAATTAAAACACCACGTGTTGTACTGTTTAGTTTATAGTATCATTTAATGTTGAAGAGTGTCCTCAAAAGTTCCTGTTCCTGTTATCACTTACATTATAACAGCTATAAACGGTCAATTCATCACCCGCCTCTCTTTTCTTCTTTCTCAAGAAGTTTATAAGACTTGTAGCTTATAACAGATGCAGGTGGTAACGTTTCTGAGAAAATGAAAAGAGAAAAATCCTCTGTCCTGGTGTTACTTGTGTTATCTGTGTGTTTAAATTTACAGCACTTGGCAGACTTATCCAGAGCCACTTCCATTTATCCTTTTTAAAAATACAACTGAGATCAAAGGCCCAACAGTGGCAGCATGGTGGTACTGAACCCCTGACCTTTGGATCATTAACGTAGCTAAACCAGAGTCTTAACCACTGAGCCACCACTGCCAATTGTGTTGTTGGTGTTACATGTGTTGGTGTTGATGTCACTTGTCTTGGTGGTAGGGTTATCTGCGTTGGTGTTTCTTGTGTGTTGTTGGTGTTATTTGTGTTGGTGTTGGAGTTTGTGTTACTTTAGTTGGTGTTAATGTCACTTGTCTTGGTAGTAGGGTTATCTGCGTTGCTGTTTCTTGTGTGTTGTTGGTGTTATTTGGTTGGAGTTTGTGTTACTTTAGTTGGTGTTGATGTCACTTGTCTTGGTGGTAGGGTTATCTGCGTTGGTGTTTCTTGTGTGTTGTTGGTGTTATTTGTGTTGGTGTTGGAGTTTGTGTTACTTTAGTTGGTGTTGATGTCACTTGTCTTGGTGGTAGGGTTATCTGCGTTGGTGTTTCTTGTGTGTTGTTGGTGTTATTTGTGTTGGTGTTGGAGTTTGTGTTACTTTAGTTGGTGTTGATGTCACTTGTCTTGGTGATGGGGTTATCTGCGTTGGTGTTTCTTGTGTGTTGTTGGTGTTGGTGTAACTTGTGTTGGTTTGTATCTCTCTTTGTTGTGTTAAAAACAGCAGTAAAAAAAATCCAACAGGATTCTTTTTCACCCAGATGTGATTATACGCCTGATGAGAAAGACAGCTGTGGAGTTACACCGTTCATGGATGCTGTGAGAAATGGACATCTGGGTGTAGCCAAGCTGCTGCTGGAGAAACACCAAGTAAAGGACAATTTTGGCTGGTAAATTTAGCCTCAATTACTGAATAAAAACACAGTTTAATAAGTGTTTCTGTGTGTTCACAACAGGCCTGTCCAACAGCTGTAGATATATTAGGAGCACAGCCGCTACACCAGGCCTCTGTAACAGCCCAAGACGAGGCGCTGCATTTCCTCGTACAAGAGCTTAATGTTGACGTGAATGTGAGAGCCACAGCATTGGAGCTAACAGCTCTTCATTACGCTGCTAAGGTCAAGTCTTTTTGATCAATTTCTAAAATAAGAGATTAAGTTTGATATGAAATAAAGTCCTTATGATCTCTAATGAAAACTCTCCTTCTGGTTAGGATGGACACAAGAATACCATAAAAACCCTGCTGCAGTTAGGTGCTGATCTTCATGCTAGGGATAAGAAGGGACGGTCAGGTAAGACGTTTTCACACCCAGAGTTTGATCTTTTGTGACCTCAAATCTTTTGCATTCTTTTTCACGTGTTGATTTCACATTGTGAGGTTTAGTGGTTAGCATGTCTGCCTCACAGCATGAAGGTCCTGGGTTGTAGTCTTGGGCTCTGCAGGGGAATTTATGTTTGGAATTTGAGTGTGCATGTTTTGTGTGTGCATGAATTTGAGTGTGCTTGCGTGGGTATCCTCCAGGTACTCCGGTTTCCTCCCACAGTCCAAATGCATGCACATTAGGCTAACTTGCTGTTCGAGATTGCTCCTAGGTGTAAGTGTATGTGTATGTTGGCCCTGCGATGAAAGGTGAGCTGTTCAGGCCTTCCCCAAGTGTCGGCTGAGATAGGCTCCAGCCTCCTCACAGCCCTAGTAGGACTGAGTGATTTAGCAGATGGAGGGATGGATGGATGGAATTCACATTGCACTGATTTTCCAGCACACCAAATTGTTTATATGATGGTATTTATAAAGACTGGGTAGACATTTGCATGCTTTTTCCCTCCCCATTGTACTGGTTTTCTCCCTTTGTTTTTGTTCTTCTGTTTGTTTTTCTTTCCTCTTGTTCTTCTCTGTTTTGTTGCCAAGTTTGGATTTGTTGGTGTCATGCACACGAGCATATATATATATATATATATATATATATATATATATATATATATATATATATATATATCCGGTCTCA
>JAQMYF010000024.1:7682628-7696263 GCA_030014195.1 Neosilurus mollespiculum
ACTTAAATGTTTCAGATCATCAAACAAATTTAAATATCAGTCAAAGACAACACAAGTAAACACAAAATGCAGTTTTTAAATGAAGGTTTTTTAATATTAAGGGAGAAGGTTTCTCCCTTAATATTAAAAAACCTTCATTTAAAAACTGCATTTTGTGTTTACTAGTGTAGTCTTTGACTAATATTTAAAAATAGTTTTGATGATCTGAAACATTTAAGTGTGACAAACACAAAAAAATAAGAAATCAGGAAGGGAGCAAACACTTTTTCATACCACTGTATATGTTTTTTCTTTTTCTTTATTTTTTTTTTTTTTTTTTTTTAAATTTACTGAGTGTCACCAAAAGCCTTTCAGCGCACCTCCATGGTGCATGCAGAATGAGAAAGAAATCCACGTAGCGATATTGTGAGTCGCAATCACAAGAAAAGGTGTGTACAATGGCACCGGCGGCTTCACTTTCGGCATGTGAACCCTTCCAGCTGTTTACATTTACATGCGAGAGAGTAATGATCACGTGTGGGGATCTGAGTGATTTTGACAAGTTCCACATTGTGATGCTAAACCACTAGATCTCTTCGTCTTTAAAACAGCGGGTCTTGTGAGGTGTTCATGGTATGCAGTGGTAAGTACCTCCCAAGGAAGAACAACCAGTCAACTAGCAAAAGCGTCATGGGTGCTCAAGGCTCACTGATGTGTGTGGGGAGTGCACAGGGTACATCTGGTCTGACCCACAGAAGAGCTACTGTAGCACACATTGCTGAAATGCTGGACATGATAGAAAGGAGTCAGAACACACTTCTTCGCTCATTATTCTTTGTTTTCATTTCGGAATGATGTAATAAAGTACTGTATTACGAGATCTCCTTCACATCCCCTCCAGGCTTCTGGTCCGAGCGGACACCAGTCCACGAGGCTGCGTCTTTAGGACAAGTTGAGAAGCTGCAGCTCCTGGTCGATTGTGGTGCTTCAGTAAACGCAGCGACAGTAGACAACATGACCCCGCTGCACGACGCCTGCATCCAGGATCACCCGGAATGCGTGCGAGTGCTTCTGAACGCTGGCGCACAGGTGATGTGCTGTTCCTTCTTTCTGCTCCTAACTTTGTATCACGGTGAAATAATCAAAAAACAGAAATGTAGTTTCATTCGTTCGTTCATTCATTTTCTAAGCCGCTTAATTTTAATTAGGGTCGTGGGGAGGCTTGGCCCCCATCTCAGCCGACTCAGGGAAAAGGCGTGGTACACCCTGGACAGCTCGCCAGGCCATTGCAGGGCCAACACTCACACCTGGGGGCGATTTGGGAAAGCCAGTTAGCCTACTATGCATGTTTTTGGACTTTGGGAGGAAACCGAAGTACCCGGAGGAAACCCACGCTAGCACAACAGTGGAGAACATGCAAACTCTACACTGAAACATTGGGGACCGGGAATCGAACCCAAACCTTCTTGCTGTGAGGCGTTATTTTTTATGCATTTTTTCCCCTGTGCTTTTGTGGGTTTCTTCCGGGTACTCCGGTTTCCTCCCACAGTCCAAACACATGCACACTAGACACACTAGTGGCTGTTCCAAATTGCCCCTGGATGTGAGTGTAAATGATTGTGGCAATGGATCTGGCGAGCTGTTCAGGGTGTGCCTCGCCTTTACCCAGTGATGGCTCCAGCCTCCACTCAACCCTAATACCGGTTTCGGGCAAATGAGACAGTGTTAAAATCTTATTTCATCCTACAAATACGGTGGGTTTTGTGTTTAAGGTGGATGTACGGACCATTCATGGTAGCACCCCTCTGTGCCATGCATGTGCAGCAGGCGGTGTGGAGAGTGTGAGACTACTTCTGGATCATGGAGCTTCAGCGAATCCCTCCCTCACGGCACTCACTGCCTCCCCACTGCATGAGGCCTGCGTACGAGGTGAGACTGGCACAGGGAGCAGTTGTGAATAATTGTGCAGCTTTAACCACTTGTGTAACCCAAAGATACTTCACTCATTCACTCATTCGCTGAACCACTTAATCCTAATCGGGTCGCGGCGAGGCTGGTGCCTATCTCAGCCGACACTGAGCAAAGGCGGGGTACACCCTGAACAGCTCGCCAGATCATCACAGGGTTAATCTCACACACAACCATTCACACTTACACCTAGGGGCAACTTGGAACAGCCACTTAGTGCTAATGTGGTTGTTTTTGGACTGTGGGAGGAAACCGGAGTACCCGGAGGGAACCCACACAAACAACAGGAGAACATGCAAACTCTACACAGAAATGCCCCGAGCCCAGGACTCAAACCCAGGACCTTCTTGTTGTGAGGAGGACATGCTAACCACCGGTTGAACCATGCAGATCATTGTAACCATGACGACAAAGTAACAGGAAGTAGCCGTGTGTATTGGTGAGATCTGCACATGCAGTTATTATGAATCTCTAATAGCAGGTAGAGATGTTTGATTTGTTGAGATGATTGCACATATTGGCTGCAGGTAATCCAGAATGTGTGAAGCTGATTATTTCGAAAGGCGCCCTGCTGGAGGCTTTCGACATCCACTTTGGGACGCCGCTGCACGCCGCATGCGCTAAAGCACATCTGGATTGCGCCTTATTGCTGCTCAATGCAGGTGAGAAGGAAGAAAGAAAAGGATGGACACCGAGTCTTCACCAAATGTTTTATTGTGTGTTATATCGCGCTGAGGTTGAAATCTCTACTCTGATTGGTCAAAAGGTGTTGAATAATATTCTATATCAGCAACTCTGCAGTACAGATTTGGCAAACCACAGCTATATTTTACTTCAATATATTAGTGTTTCTGTAGTTATAGCTAAGTTGTACGAACATGCAGTAAGGTTCATAAGTATTTGGACAGTCCCACTTTTTTATTTTTTATTTTTTATTTCCTTCTCTGCACTACCACAATTGGAACAAAAGCATCTCCCTCAGCTCATTTGCTGAATCGCTTAATCTTACTACTAGGGTTACAGGGAGGCTAAGCCTATCTCAGCCAACTCTGGACGAAGATGGGATACACCCTGAACAGATCAGACCACTGCAGAGCAAAACACACACACGCACACAACTATTCACACTCACATCCACACCTAGGGGCAATGTGGAACAGCCAGTTAGCCTAATGTGCACATTTTTGGACTGTGGGAGGAAACCGGAGTACCCTGGAAACCCACACAAGCACAGGGAAAACATGCAAAATGCCTAAACTCGGGACCTTCTGGCTGTGAGGCAGCCGTGCTAACCACTACGCCGCCATGCCGCCCAGCAAAAGCATTTCAAGGGAGCAAACCTGAATTTGATGATGTTTTTGGGTTTCAGACTTCAGGTGGTCACTATCTGTAAAGCATTCACATCCAAGTATTAATCGGACTGTTTTTAAGGTGCCCGTGTTAATGCCATGAAGTTCCATGAGACGGCTCTGCACCATGCAGCCAGAGCAGGTCGGACGGACTTGATTGAGCTGCTGGTTGAGTTTGGTGGAGACGTTACCGCCAGGGACAACCTGGGACGCAAACCAGTAGATTACACAATCCCTGGCTCCCCGTCTCACACCTGTCTGCAGTGCTATGAGAGTGAGAATATATTTATATATAATGGTTTATCTCAAAAATACAGTCTGGTAAAAAAAAAAAAAATACTTTTGTTGTTTGTTTTAACATGATATCTATCTATTACATATCTAACATTTACTGAATGATTACCACGAATACATGCCATGATGGTAACATGTTTCCTTATACTGAGAAAAAAGAAAACCTGTCAACCTGAAGTCTCAGTCTTTATGAAAGTCTTGGGCCAGTTTTTGGGGAGGTCTCAGGAGACCAGGTCACCATAAATAAATATGGGGATGTTTAATTCTGGAATTTAAATTAACAACTACCCTTAATTATCCATTCATTCGTCCACCCATCTATTGATCCGTCCATGCTTCCACCCACCCATCCATTTATCTGTCTGTCTATCTATCCATTTGTCGATTCATCCCCTCATACAGCCATCCATCCACACATCTGTCTGCTCATCCATCCATGCTTCCATCCAGATAGATGTCAGCCGTCCATTTATCCATCTATCCACCCAGCTTACATCCATCCATCCATCCATGCTTTCATCCATCTGTCCCTCCATGCTTTCACCCATCCACCCATCCATTTATTCGTCTGTCCATCCATCCACCCAGCTGTTCATTCATCTGTCAATCCATCCATCCATTCATCTATTCACCCCCCCCATTCATCCAGCCAGCCATTCATCCACCCATCTATCTGTAAATCCATCCATGCATCCATCTATCTGTTCCACCCTCTATACATTCATCCTTCCATCCATTCATAAGTCTGTCCGTCCACCCAGACTTTCATCCATCTGTCCGATCACCCATCCATTCATCCATCCACTCAGCCAGCCATTCATCCGTCCATCTATCTGCCTGCCCATCCATTTGTCCACACAGCCTTTCATCCATCTGTCCAACCACCCACCCATCCATCCAAGCCAGCTATTCATCCAGCCATTCATCTATCCTTCCACAAAGCATTTCATCCATCTGTCCAACAACCCAGCCAGCTATTCATCCAGCCATTCATCTGTCTGTCCACAAAAACTTTCATCCAATTGTCCAACCACCCATCCATCCATCCATCCACCCACCCAGCCAGCTGTTCATCCAGCCATTCATCTATCCATCTACACAGCCTTTCATCCATCTGTCCATCCACCCATCCATCCATCCATCCATCCATCCACCCTCCCAGCCACCCATTCATCCAGCCATTCATCAATCCGTCCACACAGCCTTTCATCCATCTGTCCAACTGTCCATCCATCGCTCCATCCATCCATCCACCCACCCAGCCAGCCATTCATCCAGCCATTCATCTATCCGTCCACACAGCCTTTCATCCATCTGTCCAACTGTCCATCCATCGCTCCATCCATCCATCCACCCAGCCAGCCATTCATCTATCCCTCTATCTGTCCATCCATTTGTCCACACAGCTGTTCATCCATCTGCCCATCCATCCATCCATCCATCCAACAATCTATTATCTGTATCACTTCTCCATCACAGTTGCAGGGAAACCTGGAACCAATCCCATCTGACTTTGGGTGAGAGGTGGGGCCTTTAATTATTCATTATATATAAATAATTACATTCATTCTTTCATTCTCTGATCCACTAAATCCTAATTAGGTCGCTGTCGCGGGGAGGCTGGCGCCCATCTCAGCCAACGCTGGGTGACGGCAGAGTACATCCTGGACAGCTCACCAATTCATCGCTGGGCCAACACACACACACAAGCATTCACACTCACAGCTAGGGGTATTCAGAACAGCCAATTAGCCTACTGTGCATTTTTTTGGACTGTGGGAGGAAACCAGAGTACCCGGAGGAAACCCAGGCAAGCACAGGGAGGTCAGGCCATCACAGGGCACAAACACGCTGATGGCAATGCAGACCACTCTTTACGAAAGTCAGCAATGGTTCTTTTACATGCCTTTCACCACAGACAGTGAAAGACATGCACCCTATCACTGGGCTACCTCTGCCCATAAATAATCCCAATTATATATAAATAAGTGTATTCTCTTCTCAGTCTAGGGAGACATGTCCAAATTATCATCTATCTCAGTCACACAAATTAATTACAGATGTTGTAGATGGAGATTAGTTATCAAACACTGGACTATTCCAGTAAAAACGAGTAGTTTTGTTGTTGTGTGTGTTCCCGCAGGTTGTCCACTGTCTCTACAGCAGCTGTGTCGTATCTCACTGAGGTGTGTCCTGGGCACCAGAGCACTGCAGGTCATCACCAACCTGGATATCTCACAACGCATCATCAGTTACCTCTGTTACAAATAATCATACAGCAAAACAACTATGAGTTTGTGTTACTGTAAAAACAGCAATAAAGAGGGTGAACTTGGTGAGGAGGCTCAGGGGATAATACATTGAGTTCAAGTGACAAGTTACTGGTTGTCCTTTAATAAGCTGCAAAATAAATCTTGTCTTATCGTGCATTAATTAAACTGTTTCATCCACATATCCAGCTGTCCATCCACACTTCCATCCATCCATTATCTGTATCTCTTATCTGTCAGGGTTGTGGTTTAGCTGAAATATACCCTTTACCTTTGGTATAATGTGTAAATGTTTAATTTATTGTTCAGAAGACATTGACTGGATGTGTGTGTGTGTGTGTGTGTGTGTGTGTGTGTGTGTGTGTGTGTGTGTGTGTGTGTTAAAAAAGTGATCAAAAAATATTGGACCACCTTTCATAAATGAAACAAAATAGAGAGTTTATTACATTAACATTTTAGGGCCAACTCACTCACAGGCATTCTTGCTTATACTCACATCTGGGATCAATTTGGGACAGTTAGCATAACGTCACTGGACTTTTGGAGGAAACTAAAGTACCCAGATGAAACCCACAAAAGCATAGAGGAAAACATGAAAGATCCACACAGAATGTTGGAAGCACCAGCTAATCCTTCTCGTATTCTTCTACGAGCCGATTTATCTTAAAAAGCTTGAGTCGAGGCAAATGGACGTCTTTTTGTGTTTTTTTCAAATTCAAATTCAAATTTTATTGGTCACATACAAATTATACACAGTACAATATGTAGTGAAATGCTTAGTACGACTGTCCAAAATGTAAAGAATAAGCTATCAAAGCAACAAGAGAAAAGAACAACAATAACTAAAACTATTTAAAGGATTCTACAGTTTTTTCAGTTAAAGGTCAGTACAAATATAAAAATGCAAAAATAGAAAATAAAGAAAATATATAGAATAAAAAACTAAATATAAATATAAAATATAGGATACAAAAAATATATATAAATGAAATACAAGTGAAATACAAATGCAAATATAAAGGCAATATAATGAAATACAGTGTATGCAGTGGCGATCCTTCAAGTAATTGTCTGTCTGTAAAGTGTCTATGTGCAAAGTTACAGGTGTCTGTCAAGTGACAAGTGTCTGTGTGCAGCAGTCAGCTGAGGTGGATGTTATGTGTGGGGGTAGAGTCTACAGTGTCCAGGTACCAGTGTTCTGGTTCAGGGCCCGAATGGCGAATGAGGAGGAGTTTCTTCCCGCAGGCTATTCATGGTCCTGCCATGTTAACACCCTGGTGAAGAAGGTCCCACAGCGTCTCTTTCATCTCAGATGCCTGAAAGACTTTAAACTGCCCTCAAGGGTGCTAAAGACTTTCTGCACCTGCACCACTGAGAGCATCCTGACGGGAAATATCACAGTCTGGTTTGGAAACAACACCAAACAGGACAGGCAAGCTCTCCAGAGGGTGGCGCGATCAGCACAGCGTACCATCCGTATCAAGCTTCCCGACCTGGACACTATATACAGCAAGCGGTGCTGGACCAAGGCCAGGAAGATAGTGAAGGACCTCAGCCATCCCAACAATGGACTCTTCTCTCTGTTGCGTTCAGGGAAACGTTTCCGTTCCTTGAAAGCAAACACTGAGCGAATGAGGAGGAGCTTCTTCCTGCAGCCCATTCGGTCCTCAACCAGAACGCCTAGTACCTGGACTTTGTTAGACCTACCCTACACATGAACATTACATTCTACCTCAGCTGATTGTTGCACACAGACACTTGACACTTTGCTCCTTACAGACAATATTACTTGTAAAATCGCCACTGCGTTTATATTTCATTTTATATATTTTTGTATCCTATATTTTATTTTATTTTCTATTTAATTTTTTAAAATATATTTTATTTTATTTCCTATTTTGCATTTTTATATTTATATTGACCTTTAACTATAAAGTCCTTTAAATAGTTTTAGTTATAGTTATTGTTATTGACAGTCTTACTAAGCATTTCACTACATATTGTACTGTGTTTGATTTTGTATATGACAAATAAATTAGAATTTGAATTTGGAGACCCCTGAAGTGGGTGGACTACAACTCCCATAACCCGGAAGCGCAGGAAAGGGAACATGACCACGTGACTCACACTGCGTTTGTAAACACAGCGTGTTTATGCGGCTTTTTAGGGAATAGTGACCAGTTTCTGAATATATATATATATATATATATATATATATATACCCAAATTATACATCTAATAAGCGTGAAATGGAGGCGGAAACAGTAAAGCCGTATTTCTTCGGTGATATCGGTAAGTTCTTAAGCTTTATATTTGGGTTTAATGGTACCAGCACCATGCTGTTCCCCCTGAGAGTGGGCGTGTTGAGAACCTGTTTGTTTAAACACCTCTTTTCACTGTGATATGATATTAATCACCACTTCTACTCTTCACATGAACCAGGTTTAATTTTTTAATCAGTTGTCACCTTGACCTAGTGACTTACTTTTACTCTGCAGTCTTAAAAACACCCATATGACAGTGTGAACTATATTATTATAATATATTTCCAAAGGTTTACATCTGCAGTAAATTATCATTGTTTATTACAATTATCATTGTTTACACAACTGAGAAGGATGGAGCGGTAGATTGACAGGCGGATCGGTGCAGCCTCAGCTGTAAAGTGGAGCTTGAACCTGTCCGTCGTGGTGAAGAGGGAGCTGAGCCGGAAGGCAAAGCTCTCAATTTACCAGTTGATCTATGTTCCATCCCTCACCTATGGTCACAAGCTTTGGGTGGTGACCGAAAGAACGAGACACGAATACAAGTGGCTGAAATGAGCTTCCTTCGCAGGGTGGCAGGTCTCTCCCTTAGAGATAGGGTGAGACGTTCTGTCATCCAGGAGGAGCTCGGAGTAGAACCGCTTCTCCTCCACGTTGAGAAGTTCCAGTTGAAGTGGCTCGGGTATCTGATTAGAATGCCTCCCGAACGCCTCCCTGGTGTGGTGTTTCGGGCATGTCCAACCGGGAAGAGACCCGGGGCCGACCCAGAACACGCTGGTCTGGGAACGACTTGGCATCCCCCCGGAAGAGCTGGAGGAAGTGGCTGGGGTGGGGGACGTCTGGACCTCACTGCTTAGGCTACTGCCCCTGCAAACTGACCCTGGAAGAAGATGAAGGAATGAATGAATAATATATAACTGAGCGATTGAGGGTGCTCAGGGGCTCAACAGTGGTGGTATTGGGGATTGAACCCCTGACCTTCAGACCTTTAGGATTCTTCCCTTAACCACTAAGCCACCACTGCCCAGTCTGATTTCCAGTCTTGTGATACCCAAACACCACAGTGCTGTTGTCCCTGTATTATGAACAGATTACACACTCTCTCTCTCTCTCTTTCTCTCTGTGGGTTTAGGCTTCTGGTCAGAGAGGACCGAGGTCCACAAGGCTGCATATCAAGGCCAGGTGTCCCATCTGCAGAATCTGATCCAGAGTGGAGCTTCAGTGAATATAGTAGCTGTCGACTCCATCACTCCTCTCCATGAGGCGGCTATAAGAGGACAAGTGCAGTGTGTGAGGCTGCTGCTGGATGCTGGAGCACAGGTTAAACACACGGGATCAGTCCCTGTGTTCCGCCGGTCCCTGTGTTCCGCCGGTCCCTGTGTTCTCCCAGTCCCTGTGTTCCCCGGTCCATAGTGAATGAATGGATCTTCAAAATAACAATTTATTGAATATTTATGATTTTTCATTTTCATTGTTAATAGGGTTAGGGTTAGGGAGCGTAGGCATTGGGGAACACAGACATGGATCCACACACACACACACACACACACACAGTATTGGTGCTGAAGTGTGTCTCACTTGAATTTTCAGATAGGATTATATGATACTCTTTCTCGTAATGCTTTGTTTCTGCAGCCTAATGAATGATGCAACATTACATCATCCAAGCTTGAACCAACTGCAGAGAATCACATGGCATTATTGAGATGAAGAGAAACGCAACTTGTTTAATCACTTAATTTAATGTAGTGTCCGTAACTTTTGCTTTTTCAAAATTTTCAAGGATTTTAAGTGTCATACAAATAAAATTTGGCTTGTTCAGATTTCTCACAATAACACATCATACAGAAAAAGTATACTATTCTGAGATGCGTCATTTTTAAGATATTGCAACATGAATCTGATGTGGTTACGGACACTACAGCACTTTAACAGAAACGCTGTCATTGGTAATTTTGGGATAAAATCCATAGTTTGAAATGGATTTCTTCAATTTAACCAGCATTTATTACAGGTTATGTGTCTCTTTAATATTACAGCTGTTTCAGCATCAACACTGTTAATGAAAAAAATAATAAATTGCATTAAATTTTTTTTTTTTTTCAAGCGAGACAGTATAGCACTGAAAAACGGCCATTTTAGTGGAACATATAAATCCATATCCACAAAACGACTGATATTAGCAAGAAATTTTCAGGAAAGCAAGACTGTCACCCTCCACATAGGAAAAACTTCAGAATATATCTTTATGGCAAACTAATTCTCAGTATTAGGAGCATAACATGAAAAACACTAAAATCAGCACCAGTACTGTGTTTTGCCCCACTGCATAATTTGCTAGATATTCACTCATTTGTTCACTCCAGGTGTAACCTGTCCATCTTGGAGTTACTCGTCAGTCATCACTACTTGCATCTAGGAGATCATTCTCAGTGTGTCATTTGCCTTCGTACATACAGTAGTGTATTTTCTATATCCATCCCGGTCACGGATGGCTGTGGCAACAAAGTGGATTTGAATCAGTGATCTCCAGGTCGATAGTCGTGCACCTTGTCGATGCGCCTCTCGGGAGCCAAATACAGAATGCTTTTGCTTTGCAGGTGGATGCGAGGAATGTGGACGGCAGTACTCCTCTGTGTGAAGCCTGTTCTGCTGGGAGCTCGGAATGTGTACGGCTCCTCCTGGAGTATGGAGCGAAGGTCAATCCTGCCCTCACCTCACGCACGACCTCGCCACTACATGAAGCCTGTATAGGAGGTGAGGATCAGAGCCTGATTGCATATCTTCATCACATCTAGAGTGTGATGCAGGGTGGAGTGATTATTTGGCCTGTGTGTGTGTGTGTGTGTGTGTGTGTGTGTGTGTGTGTGTGGTGTAAACCTGCAGGAAACGCTGAGTGTGTGAAGCTTGTGATTGCAAAAGGCGCCAGTCTGGAAGCCTATGATCTGTACAACGGTACTCCACTTCATGTAGCCTGCGCTAACCAACACATGGAGTGTGTCAGGGTGCTGCTGAATGCAGGTAGAGACTTAAAGCTGTGTCCAAAATCATGACCGACTCCCTATTCCCACCTCCCTACAAACAGCAAAGGGCTCATTTTCTTATTTATTTGGTATCTCATTGCAGTGTATTGTTTTTTTTCTTGTGTATTTGTGAAAGGGGCGAAAGTAAACACAGTCCGGCTGCACGATACAGCCTTACACCATGCAGCAAAGGCCAACAACGTAGAAATGATCGAGCTTCTAGTGGAGTTCGGGGCAAACATCTACGCCAAAGACAAACACGAGAGGAAACCTGTCGACTACACCAGGCGGGACACACCAGCTGCTCTCTGTCTGCAGCTTTACGAGAGTGAGTAACACCCTGCTTCAGCTTTAAAGAAGTGAAGAGGTGTAAAGATTTATATTGTTAATACATTTCAAAGTACATAAGGACAAGTGCAGGAGAAGGAATTTAAAATGGAATTTAATTTTTGAAGGACTGGGGAGGTTGAAATTATCCCTGGATAATTGGTATATAACCATATATCTGTCTATCTAAATATATATATATAAATAAACAAATGTACACATACCCCTGGCAAATTTTGACTTAAAATTACTTTTATTCAATCAGCAAGTTTTTTTTTTCTTTTGCAAGAAATGACACAGGCTTCTACAAAAAGTTAATAAGACGATGTACAAGTGGCATCACTGTGGAAAACATTTGTTCTCAGTTTTTATTTACATTTGAACAACGAGTGGCACGTCCTCAATATTCAATAGAAAAGCCTTTATTGGCTATTACACCAATCAAACGCTTCCTATAATTGCTGACCAGCTTTTTCATGTCTCCACTGGTATTTTTGCTCATTCATCTTTAGCGATGAGCTCCAACTCTTTCAGGTTGGAGAGTCACCTTGCCATCACCCTGACCTTTCGCTCCCTCCACAGATTCTCAATTGGATTCAAGTCAGGACCCTGGCTGGGCTACTGCAAAATGTTAACGTTTTTGTCCGCTAACCATTTCTTCACCACTTTTGCTGTGTGTTTTGGGTCGTTGTCGTGCTGAAGTGTCCACTGGTGCCCAAGGCCAAGTTTCTCTGCAGACTGCCTGATGATGATGTTGAGAATCTTGATGTATTGCTCTTTTTTCATGGAGCCGTTCACAGTGATTAGGTTCCCTGGTCCACTGGCTGAAAAACCCCCAAAGCATTAGGTTCCCACCACCATGTCTGACAGTGGGGATGGTGTTCTTAGGGTTGAAGGCTTCTCATTTTTTACACCAAATGAAGGTTACATCATCGCGGCAAATCAATTCAATTTTTGTTTCATCTGACCATAAAACAGAAGACCAGAAGTCTTCATCTTTGTCCAGATGAGCTTTTGTGAAGCCCAAGCAGGCTTTTGTGTGCCTTATCTGGAGAAGTGTGCAGTGTCAGCTGGACTGTCTGCCTTGAGACGCTGCCATCAGCAGAGCCCAGATTCACCAGGATGGCCTTGGTGGTGATCCTTCGATTCGTTTTTACCTCTCTCACTATCCTCCTGGCCAGCACAGGTGTTCATTTTGGCTTCCGACGACGTTCTCTGAGATTTTCCACAGTGCGGAACATCTCATATTTTTTAACAATGCTTTGCACAGTAGCCACTGGAACTTGAAAACATTTATATATGGCCTTATAGCCCTTTCCTGACCTGCGAGCAGCCACAATGCGCAGCCGCAGGTCCTCAGTGAGATCCTTTCTCTTAGCCATGACTGTCCACAAACCAACTGCAGAAAGCTGCTGTTTTTCACCTGTTGAGTTGATTAAAACAGCTGTTCCCAATGAATCAGGGTCATTAGGATGCTCTGGAACAGCTTGGACTATTTGGAATGGTACAGAACTTTGGATTTTCCCATAGACTGTGACAGTTTGTAAAGGGTATGAATAATTTTGGACATGCTACTTTTTGTTCAAATGTAAATAAAAGCTGAGAAATAATTTTTTCCACAATGATGCCTCTTGTATGTCGTCTTATTATCTTTTGGGAGAAGCCTGTGTCATTTCTGGTAAAAAAAAAAAAAAAAGCGCACATGAATATGTTGTTGTTCTGCCTTTAGCCTTGTTGGGTTCATTTCTCACCGACGTCTACAACTGATGAGTGAAAAACTGGACCACTCCATAAAGTCTTCTCCAGCACATCCCAAAAAACTTTCAATAGGATTAAGGTCAGGACTCTGGGGTGCCAATACATATGTGAGAATTATTCCTCATGCTCCCTGAACCACTCTTTCATTGAGTCGCCATTTTATATCCGTCCCATCAGGGAAGAAAAAGTCCATTGATGTAATAACCTGCTCATTCAGTACATTCAGTTCATCAGCCAACTTAATTTTATTACCACATTAATGTTGCTGAGCCTTGACCGGACCAACTGGAGCAACAATGCCATCCATGGAGATTACAAGCCATGGAGATTACATTTATCAAGGATAAATGCACTCCATGACAATATGACAGTGTGTGACTTTTTTGGCCATGCAATATATATA
>JAQMYF010000024.1:7711488-7726946 GCA_030014195.1 Neosilurus mollespiculum
CGCCTTGGCATCCCCCCGGAAGAGCTGGAGGAAGTGGCTGAGGAAAGGAACGTCTGGGAGTCACTGCTTAGGCTGCTACCCCCGCGACTCGACTCCGGAACAAGCGGAAGAAGATGAATGAATGAATGATAAATACTATAAACACAGTCAGTATTCAGTGTGATGACCATGTGCTTTGCTTTAAAAAAGAATTAAAAAAAAAAATATATATATATATATATATATATATATATATATATCATTTAGGAGCATGTGTTATTTTTACTATGGTAAAATTTTATGGTGGAAATTATTTATTTATTTATTTATTTAGTTGGTTAATTTGTGTTTTATTGATATTTTCTCCCTTTTAGTTTAGTTGTATCCAATTCCCACCATCAAGTATTTTCTTCGTAAGAAAGCACATGCCCCCTCCATGACATGCAATGCTGCCACCTGCCTCTTTTCGATCTGCTGTGCATGCCTATTTGGAAGCGGCCTAACATGCACGGAGGGAAAGTGCTATCCGCCCCTTTGTACGAATGAGCTCACAGACGCCCATGATTGGCTGGTGAATGACAGGGAAGTTAGCGTATGCCATCCCTCCCTCCCGTGAGAGCTCGGCCAATTAGCCCCATGGTCTCCTGGTCACGGATGGCTGTGGCATCAACCCGGATTCGAACTTGCGATCTCCGGGTTGATAGTCACGCACCTTGTCGATTACTGAGGAAATTTCTAGCTGCCTACTTTTGCATACATGGGCTGATAGCTTTTGTTTTAATGATTTTATGGGCAGTTATTTGAAAACTGAGTCTCAGAATGATGATATCATCAAGGCCCAAGTTATCATACACACATATAGGATTTGGATATTTTCATGACATTTGTTCAGAGATTTCATTCATTCATTCATTTCTTTTTAAATCTGTTTATGCAGACAATCCACCAGGCAGCTCCCAGTGTAATTTGCTGCTCAAGAAATAATAATGAACAAACATAAATATAGCACTTGTTCCTGGGAATAATGTTTTCTGACCAATCAGAATCAAGAATTCAACACCGCAGAAGTATAAATGTTTATTAACACATTTTTAACAAGAGTGTAGACAAATGTTGTCTGTAATGAAATCAGCCAAAGTGTCTCCGTCCCAGACGATGGAGAATACATCTGGTGATGTCTAGCCAGTGCGACACACCCACTCGGAGTAAGTAAAACAAATGATCCTAGCATGTGTAATTCTCTTGCTACTCCTTCATCCCCAACGGAGGCCCTTCACTGTCAGAGTCTGTCTGAGGTCAGCGGAATCCATGGTAACAATTTATGCAAAGCTTTGCTAATACATGGTTCATGAGTTCACCTATTGGAACAGTTCTATATACAGGTCGCAGCAGGCTCGTGTGTGTTTTTGCACAGATAGCAAAGTGAGAACCCTGAAGCTATGTCTTGTCCTTAATCTTGTGGAGAATTTTGTTTGAGCTCCTGTCATTTCCCTTCATGGATACAGATTCATCTCTGAGTTCAAAGTAATTTTAGATGCAGGGTGCATGTGTATGATATACTGTAGGTATAAAAGAATATCTTCTTCCCGAAGCACTGTGAGATCACTCGTTTTATTTATACAGCTGATTCGTTGAGGGTTAAGGGCCTTACTTAAAGGCCCAACAATGGCAGCTTGGTAGTACATAGGCTTGAACCCCTGACGTTCTGATCAGTAACCCAGAGCATAAGATCTTATTATTTCATCATCATTCCTTCATCTTTAAACCATTCATTGAGAAATTAAAGGCATAGTGGTTAATACATCCGTCTCACAGCAAGAAGGTCCTGGGTTTGAGTCCCAAGTCCTGAGGTGTTTCTGTGTGGAGTTTGCATGTTCTTCCTGTGCTTGCTTGGGGCTCCTCCCGGTACTCCGTTTTCCTCCCACAGTCCAAAAACATGCATATTGGGTTAACTGGCTGTTCCAAATTGCCCCTAAGGTTGAGTGTAAGTGTAAATGCGATAAATTGCGATGGTCTGGCGAGCTGATAAGGGTACACCGCGCATTCACCCAGTTTCAGCTAAAAAAAGTACCACCCCCCCCCGACCCTAGTAGGATTAAGTGGTTTGGCAAATGATCGAATGATGAGTGAGTGAGTGAGTCAGCCATCAACCATGCACTGTGGCACTGGCCCTGTTGTATCATTGGAGAAAAAAAAAACCTTTCGGGTTTTACCAGCTTTTATAGCCAGGAACAAAAAGTGAAATGATTTGCATTAACAATGATAAGTATCAGTTAATATGGATGTGCCCCATTTGATTATTCATTCATTGATTTTCTGAAGCACTTAATCTTAATTAGGGTCGCGGGGAGGCTGGAGCCCATCTCAGCGGACTCTGGGCAAGGGCAGAGTACACCCTGGACATGCTCGCCAGGCCATTGCGGGGCAGAAACATGCTGACACTAATCCAATGGCCTACTCTTTATGAAAAACAGCAATGGTTCTTTTACATGCCTCTCACTACAGACAGAGAGAGACATGGCTGACCTTTGATAACCCAGTTAACTCGGTGATAGTGGGGCCCCAACCTTCGGATCGGTAAACCAGCACCCTACCATCAGGCCACCACTGCCCATTTGTTTATTTAATATACATAAATATTCTCTGGTAATCTCTAAAAAGATTTTTTTTTTTTCTTTTTCTTTTTTTTTTTTGCAGTCTAAAAAAATATTATTCAATAATTATCTACATAGCTTTATCCAAATCTGTTCGTATTCTCTCAAGTTTCCTTCAGGATCCCCTTAAATGTGACGGTTTGATCAGATTCCAGCTCGTTAGTATCATTTAAGAAACCGCATTTAATTAAATCAAGCACTTGTTTTTTTAGACAGGAAGATATTTTAAGGTATCTTGCTAAATTTAGTGCAGCGCGATGAATGAAGAGGTTGAAAAATGGTTCCGAATAATATATACATAATTTGTCTTTAATATTCTTGTAAGTTCTTTCCTCTGACATACAGTAGAATCTCGTTAATATGCGCTTCTTTTAAATACATTTCCGCTTAATATGCAGCCACCCCTTGGACCCCAAATTTGTAACATGGGGAGGAACAAAAAGCTAATTTTTTTTTTCATTTTTCGCTGACATCGACCATATTACAGCAATATGACGGCATTCTGCTTTGACGCATAACAGCGTTTACTCCCGCACCCATTCAAACTCTCATATTAGCTAAAATATTTAAAATATTAGCAAAAATGCTAATGCAGTCTCACTTTATATGCGTTGAGGTGCATTGGACCCTGACATTCGCGTAGAGATGTACTGTAGTTATTCATTCATTCATTCATTTGCAGAAGTGGTTAGTCCAACTAGGGTCATGGGGAGGCTGGAGCCTATCTCAGCCAACTCTGGGCAGAAACACCCCTAAACAGCTAGCCAGTCCATCACAGGGTAAAAAAACACCACCATTCATTCAGACCTAGGGTCAGTTTGAAACAGACTAATGTGCGTGTTTTTGGACTGTGGGAGGAAACCAGAGTACCCAGAGAAAACCCATGCAAGCACGGGGAGAACATGCAAACTCTGCACAGAAATTACTTCACAGAGCCCGGAACTGGAATCTTCTTGCTGTACAGCGGACATGCTCACCACTACACCATACGCCATATGCCCACATATTTATTAACACCAATTAATAAATTATAAACCAAGCCCTAAATTAACTTCACTAACACCAAAGCAGTGCTCCTCACGGCAACAAGCCGAACGTCCCCACCAACTCCTTGTGGCTTCATTGGTCCTCACCAAGATATACAAACCTGTCCACACACACAAGCTCCTCTCTTTGCATCCACTATACACTTTAAAGCTCAGCTACAAGTTAAAAATAGCTCTCCTTCCCTGCTGTGATGTATTAACCATGCTATTATTCTCCTTTAAAACACACCTCACCTTGTACATATTGTTCATTCCTGGTCTGAATTATGTACATGAACATGTAAACATTTGTTCACTCTTTTGCACTCAGCTGTCTGGTACATCTGAACCACTTCAGTTCTTTTTCATGTGGTGTCCTCGCTGCTGGAGGCGCAGTCTCGGCTGGGGAATGAAGAATTCTTTCAGTGTATATGTAACCATGTGGCAGTCCAAACTGTGTCCCAGACAGGATTTGGTTTTCCTGAGATGCCACATTTTCCCGAGTTCAGTCAGCAAGAACATTTATCACAAATTCCAGAACAATAAAAACAAGAACAGAATGTGCTTCAGGTAGTTCATTTATCTTCCACTTCATTAATTAGACATTTATTCATGCAGGTAACGACGTAGTGTATCTGAAAGTTGGAAGATTTAGTGCTGTTCTAGATGTGTTTATGCTACTTATTCCCCTGTGGTGTCTTGTCTGTCTGTCCTGTTTGAAGTGTTGTACAGTGGTACTAAATTGAATGTAAGCATGATTAGAAAGCAGTGTTTTGTAACCATGTTTGTGGTTTTGTAACATAACGAAGAGAATAAAAGAGTTTTTAGTTGTATGGTTTTACATGCAGACTAAAAACAGTGGTTTGAGAAGGTGCACCCATATGGTATTCATGAACATTAAAAAAAAAATGTAAAAAGTTTTGAGGTTCTATGTATTACTGCATCTATACTGTAAGGGTGGAACATTTTGATTTGTTTGTGGAGCCAGTAGACATGGTAGAAACAAAGACTACTTTTTTCTTCCACTGAAAATATGGCATCACAGCAAGAAGGTCCTGGGTTCGATTATCGGGCTCAGGGCGTTTGCATGTTCTCCACGTGCTTGTGTGGGTTTCCTCCCACAGTCCGAAAGCATGCACAGGTGTGTTGCCCTGGGATGGTCTGACGAGCTGTCCAGGGTGTACCCTGCACCAGAGTTGGCTGAGATAGGCACCAGCCTCCCCATGACCCTAATTAGGATTAAACGGCTTAAAAAAATGAATGAATGAATGATTAAAAACATTGCACACTAGAGGAGCACTCAAAGGGTGCAAGGTACCTCGCCAGGCACAAATAGATTATTATACCTTGGCTTAGTTATAATGAAATGTCTCCCCCTAGTGGTTGTCCAATGGACATTTTTGCCCATGTTAATTAAAGAGGAATTTTTGGGGATTTCAAGATTTGTTTTAAACATGATGTCATCCACGAGTCACCTCCAAAATTTAAATGGATTCTTTCCAGGTCCAGGCTGCACACCTCCACCAAGTTTAATGAAAATCAGATCAGTATTTTTTAATAATTTTTTTTTTTTTTTTTTTTTGGCGTCATCCTGCTAATAGAAAAAAATCTTTTAATAAATGCTTGTTAAAAAGCTTTTCATGAATTCCTGGATCTGGATTGTGATCCAGATCTACTCCAAAATGTTATGGGTTCTTGCCGGTCCTATAACTCATCCCCCCCAACAAGTCTGGTGAAAACCAGTTCAGTAGTTTTTGTGTAATCTGCAAACAAACAACAGACAAACAAACAAACAAACAGATGCTGATGAATATATACCCTGCCCAGTCAAGTGACATCGGTAATTAATGCTAGTGCAACTGTGCAGAGCCAGATATTTAACCATTAATTCTAGATATTAGCAGATGATTCCCCCCTGCTTTTTTAATAAAAATGAGATATTTGCTAAACTTATGCAGTTAAAGACCATACCATACATATTATGCAGAGTAAGGGTACATTTTTTATTGCACATAGGCTGAGTATTAATGGCTAAAAATGTTTTACTAGACCAATAATAATAAAAAACACATCTACAGCATGTTTAACACAGAAACTGCAGGTTTTGTGCCACAGGGCGACCTTAAAACAAGTAACTATACATTCAGTCATTTGCTATACTGCTAAATCATACTAGGATCAGGAGACTGGAGCCTTTTTCAGCCGACACTGAGCAAAGACAGGGTACACGCTGAACTGCTTGCCAGTCCATTGCAGGGCCAAAACACGCACACACACACACACACACACACACACACACACACACACATACACACACACACAATCATTTACTCACCCTCACAGCTAGGGGCAATTTAGTGCAGCAAATTACCCAAATGTGCATGTTTTTATACTGTACGAGGAAACAGGAGGACCCGGAGGACACCCACACAACCACGGGAAGAACATACAAACTCCACAGAGAAACACCCTTGCCAAGCCTGAGACTCGAACTCAGGGCTTTCTTGCTATGAGGCGGACGTGCTAACCACTGTACCACCGTGCCACCACAATAAAATATGATTTATGAAGTTTTGGGGACTGGGAGGTTCAGTTAAAGCTAAAGTCTAAAGTTTTGTACATTTTTTTTTCTAATGAGGGCACCAGTATTTTTTAGCTTAAATTCAGCAGAGATGTTTTATGTGCTTGAACCTCAAGAATGTATCATGACTGCATTTTTTTTATCTATGGATATTAAAACATTAAATAGAAATCATAGATATATATCTTCATCCCAGCTTACCATTACACTGTGAGTCCATGATCCACCCCCCCCACTCCCTTGAAAAAAAATCATGCTTTTTTTAACTTAATAAACACATTAAAAAAAAAAAAAAGCCCTGAGTAAATTAAAAGGTTTTCAACTTCGACAAAGCATTGAAGATCCACCGAGCCGAGTCCCAAATATTACTTGGAAAACTGTTCCACAGCTGCGGGGTTTGTAAAGAAAATCTCTGTCATTGTTGCAGTTTTCATTATTCTTGGTACTAATAAAGAGCCTGTACCTTCTGGTTGAAACAGATATGTTAGATTATAATATACAAAAGGTTTGCTCAGGGACTGTTGGGTGAAGCTCTCAATTCTTTATATGTTACAGATAGTGTTATATAAGCATTTCCAAATTTCACTTGGAGACAGTGTAGTGTGGATAAGATAGAGCTGATCAAACTTTCTAACTCCAGTAAGGACTTTGCATTGCTGTATTCTGGACTAACTTGTTTTGGACTCTTGGACTCTTGTTTATGCGTCTAGGTGTTACAATCCTCCAACCTACAGATAACAAAAGCATAAAGGATTCTTTTTTTTTTTTTTTTTTTCCCATCTTGTAGCATGAAAAGTTGAGTAAATATTCTTCCATTCGTGGCATGTAAGGATATTTTGGTTCTTCAATACACATTTCTGCTTCCCCTCGGTTACTTTAAAGAGGTGTCTACAAAATCTATTTTCCTTCAGAGAAAGTAGCTTTTATTACACGCACCCCTCTTTCGTAAGCACACACTTCCTCTGGCTCTATCACTCGGTCTGCATCGTTGATGTGATGTTCTGTGTATGTATGTGTTTGATGAATGTCATCAGATTTGGAATTTTAAACGAATGAAAATGTGAGCATTCCGTCTGGGTTCTGTTTCACAAAAACGCTCTTAGCAAGGTTAATATTAGCGATGATGTTGATTTGGTTCGTTCTACTTCATGCTCACTTTTGCCTGGAGATTGATTGATGGGCAATCTGACCAATAGGAAGGCAGAAAACTTTTGAAAAATATTTTTAGGATGTAGTTACGGAACATCTAATACAGATAGAAGGTACCAAGTGATATCCATTTCAAACATTTTCCAAGCTTTCTGTCTGAAAGAAC
Source organism: Neosilurus mollespiculum (assembly GCA_030014195.1). Classification (NCBI taxonomy): domain Eukaryota; kingdom Metazoa; phylum Chordata; class Actinopteri; order Siluriformes; family Plotosidae; genus Neosilurus; species Neosilurus mollespiculum. Next base: position 7,719,043 of record JAQMYF010000024.1, read on the forward strand.
TTGATATCTGCAGCATAAAATGTTTTTGTAGACAATCAGCATAAGTGTATCAAACATTTTATGTGAAAAAATTCTTTGGAGTTGCCATGTGCCTGTTTTTGTAACAATTGAATGAGGATATGCATAAAGATAAGAGGAAAGCAAAGCACATTTATGTTTGAAGGTAGTATAATTGTTGAATACTGTATCCAGCGGCACGGTGATGTAGTGGTTAGCACGGTATCCACAGTAGGCTAATTGTCTGTTCCAAATCGCCCCTAGGTGTGAGTGTGTGTGTGAATGGTTGTGTGAGTGTTGGCCCTGTGATGGCCTGGTGAGCTGTCCAGGTTGTACCCCGCCTTCGCCCAGAGTTGGCTGAAATGGGCTCCAGCCTCCCTGCAACCCTAATTAGGATTAGGTGGCTTGGAAAATGAATGAATAAATGTATACTGTATCCCATTAAAGTGAAATGGATGTGGATGTGCCTTCCAAACTCTCCTGTTACACAAGAGCAGATGAATATTTGAATTATCAAGTGGTTTTTACTTACTTTTTTGAAGTTGCTATTTGCCAAAATCCGTTTGAAAGTTTGCATTAGCCTGTTTGAAAACGCTGCTGTTTCACTCCTGCCAGTGTTCACGAGAGTAGGACATGAATTCATCAGTTCATATAAGGCAAGTTAATGGCAGTAATAACAGTTTAACAATAATAAATTAACAAATCAGAAATAGACTAATAATACGAGCTTACATACACATGCATCAGACAAATGTGCTCCCCTTTATAGGAATGAATGGTATGTTTCACCGTTTATTCAGATGCAAATTACTTCCGTGTTAACCTTCGTATACATGTAAATCACATGCAACTTTTCGCAGTACACTGTCACCCCACTGTATGCAGATTTATTACTTTTTTTCTTCTTCAAGAAGCTTGTATTAATAATAATAGTGTGTTTTGATGTGCAATGATAGTGAATGCAAGCTTTAAGGTTTGGTTTGATTTCCCTTTAATTACATGGTAAAATGTAGTTTTATTTTGTTAAAAAAAAAAAGTTTGGAAATGGAAGAAAGATTTTTTAAAACCTAAACAGAATTTGGCAGCTAGCCTGCTCAACTTTCAGCATGAGTGTTCAGCTAATTATTAAATTCCTTACATGTAAAATGGAAATTCAACAGAAAAGTCAGTAAAAAATTTTTTTAAATAAATAAAGAAAAGAAAGAAAGGACGAAAAGAAAAAGTCAGCAAAATTCAACAAAATTTGACCTTTATAACTGCGAGTGTATTTGCTGGCATTGTTTTGTCTGATATTTTTGCACAGCCGCTGTTGCACTGTGTTCTACACAGTTCCCAAAGGCTGTTTTTGGAGGCAACGTTTACACGACCAATTTCTGAATCAATTAAATCCCATATTTGTTTAAGTGGACTAAAATCTGGACTCTTGGAACCGGTCCATTATTTCCAGTGTTCAAGAAAAATCAAAACCCTTTTTGAACCTTTTTCGCAGATTATCTGACGACTCTTTGGGAATGTTCTTCTGTACTTTACGCTCGAATGATGCCCAGTGTGACCCTGTAGGACGTCTGAAGTGTGTCTAATATTCATGCTTAAGCCTACTGTAGATTCTCCTTTCAAAGTCAAACATGAAAAAAAGTACAAGATGTGCACAGTACAAAACAATCGCTGAAAACTAGAAGTAGAAGACACAATTGGAATGGTAAAGTATTTTAAGTATTATGGGATGTCCTGTTCTTTAGTTAAAACAATAATAGTGTTACTTTTTAAGGCGTGAAGTTTTTTTTTTATGTTGACCCAAGAACTTGGCTCGATTTGTGACATCCCTGATTGCTTTTTACTAATGTTTCAAATGTTCTCATACCGGATATATTATCCTTTAATTTTTCTCATCATGCCAAAAGCAGCAGCATAACTCTGTACCTAGCAGCTAGATACTCACTCATCGCTCACGTATTCGCCGAACCACTTAATCCAACTAAAGTCACGGGGAGGTGAATGCCTGTCTCAACTGACACTGGGCAATGAAGGGGTTTCACCCAAGAACAGCTCGGCACCTTGGGTCAATTTGGAACAGCCAGTTAGCCTAAAGTGCATGTCTATGAACTGTGAAAGAAACTGGAGGAAACCCACTCAAGCATGGAGAAAACATGCAAACTCCACACAAAAACGCCTGAGCTCGGGAATGGAACTCAGGGCCGCCTTGCCACCCTGCGACTAGACACGACGAAGCTTATTAGTAATATGAAGGTGTTTGTGAAGAGAGACCAGACCACAGATCAAAAATAGTCTGTGTAAAGGCAATTGCTTATATAATAGCTAATACATCTTTCGCATTGGAACTCCGTCTGAGAGAATGTTCATGAACTACAATTGAAACAAACTGTAATTTTAGGGACTCTAGTTGAATTGTTTTTGAAACGTTGGCCAAGTCAGTAGCTTGGTTACCCAAATGACATGATTATACTGTACACCTGGCCTGTTAGTATGTTTTTATTGGGGTTTTGTTTGCCTTACAGTTGCTCAGTGGACAAGTGCTTGAATATTGGACACCAGAATTTGTCTTTTACTCTCACTCAAAATGGCTCCCAATTCGCTATGTAATACACCACATTGACGGTAGAGAACAAACTGCAGACTGAGTAAATGAGGTCAAGGGTAAGAATTTTCCACCAATTTGTGGATTTCCTCCTTTTAAATATTAAAAATGGCCATTCTTGAGGTTGATGCAAATTCGCTGTAAAATCCTAAGTGTTTTTATATATTCATTCATTCATTCATTCATTTTCTGAACTGCTTAATCCTAATTAGGGTCAAGGGGAGGCTGGCGCCCATCTCAGTCGACTCTGGGCAAGGGCGGAGTACACCCTGAACAGCTTGCCAGGCCATTGCAGGGCAGAAACACGCTGACGGCTATGCAGCCTACTCTTCACGAAAATCAGCAATGGTTCTTTTACATGCCTCTCATGTACATTATGACAGAGAGAGACATGGCCGGCCTTCGATAACCCAGTTAGCTGCACTGGGGGACAGCAGTGACAGCCCGTTGATAGTGGGGCTTAAACCCCCCAACCTTGGGATCAGTAATCCAGCACCCTACCACCGGGCCACCACTGCCCCTGTTTTCATATATATATATATATATATATATCTCATTACCCACCCAAAAGTACCCTGGACTTCTCCATTATCCGCTGCTGCTGAACTGCTGCCTGCTGTGATAAATATTTCACTGTTTAGGCCTGACACGGCTTATTATATATGCAAATAGCAATATACATATTCAGGTATCCACCAATAAGCAGTTGCTTGACTGCCGAAGACTCGTAGTATGTAAATTGATTCTTGATTGGCTGACTGGTGGCTGATGCGTCCTATCGGTCCAATCACAAGCAATGTTAAAATAGACTAATTCTTAAAGTTTTTGTTGATGTTTTAGTAAATATTCATGATATACTCTGGAATGACTGCCGTTGGCTACGCCTCAAGAAGGTAATGTAAACTTTGTGAATATTTTATCTGTCATATTACATATTACCAGGGGATATCATTTCACCTCGTTTTTCCTAGAAAATTCAAAAATTTTCATTGGTGGCACCGTTGACCCATGCGTAGTTTCCTCCTTTTTCTTCTAAGCCTGTTCTCATCCCTTTGAGGTTAATAAGTAGTTTTTTCCTTCCAACTGCATCTATCAATACACATAATACCACTGCAAGTGATCAAAGTGAATCAACCATTTCACAACTGAAGAATCAGGTAACGGCATGCTTTTTATTCCACACACTTTTCACCCTCAAAGGACTTTACTTAAAGTTTATTTTATAATCTGAGGGACTAGTTATTGTACTTGGGCAGCATGGTGGCCTCACAGCAATAAGAAGGTCCTGGGTTCGTGTCCTGGGGTCGGGCATTTCTGTATGGAACTTACATGTTTTCCCCGTGCTTGCATGGGTTTCCTACAGGTACTCCGGTTTCCTCCGGACATGAACTTTAGGCTAATCGGCTGTTCCAAATTGCCCCAAAGTGTGAATGTGAGTGTTTATGGTTTGTGTGTTGCCCTGTGATGGTTTGGCGAGCTGTTAGGGTGTATCCTGCCTCTCGCCCAGTGTCGGCTGAGATAGGCCCCAGCCTCCTCGCAACCCTAATAGGAATAAGTTCGGCAAATGAGTGAGTGAGGCGTCTGATTGTTTGCAGTTGTTTTGCACGTTGCCTCATTATGGAGGACTTGGCTATTTTAGGCCTAAACTTACACGCCCTCATTGTGAGGTATTGATGTTATGTATGCACTCTGGCAAGCTGTTGTTGTTTGCTCTTGTTATTCCTGGTTCTGTGACCTTGCCTTGCTCTCTGGTTTTGTGTTTTGTGTTTACCTAATGTGTCGCTTGTAGCTCTGCCTTTATGATGAACGTAACTTTGCCTCATGCGGCTTTGTTTGCTTAAGCTCTTCTTATTCACTTGCATCCTGCCTACCTCTCCATCCCTGTTCTTAACACAGTACAAAACCTTCTAAACTTATTGACATGCAGTAGAATAAATACTGTAAATGTAACCACAAAAGTCCACTATGTAGGATTTAGTGGGGCTGCAATACACATAAATTGATATAATGTTTATAATTTATACATTAAAGCAATTATTACGGGTTGGCACGGTGGCGTAGTGGTTATCCCGTCCGCCTCACAGCGATAAGGTCCAGGCTTGGCAAGAGTGTTTCTGTGTGGAGTTTGCATGTTCTCCCTGTGCTTGTGTGAGTTTCCTCCAGGTACTCTGGTCTGATTTTACAGTCCAAAGACGTGCGCATTAGGCTAATTGGCTGTTCCAAATTGTCCCTAGGTGTGAGTGTGAATGGTTGTGCATGTGTTGACCCTGCGATGACCTGCTGAGCTGTTCATGGTGTACCCAGCCTTTGCCCAGTGTCGGCTGTGAAAGGCTCTAGCCTTCCTGCGACCCTAGTAGGATTAAGCAGTTCGGCAGGTTAGTGAGCGATTGAGTTATAATATAGTATTAATAAGTACATTATTATTAATATATAACCGCTTGTAATTACGAATTATTGTTTTTGTTAGCTTAGAATGGGCTCTTTTATATCTACATATAGAGCAGGTCGTTGCTACAGTAACCTGAATGAACAAACCTCTACGAAGCACCTTCGCACCTGACAGCCTCCGTATGTTCCAATAGATGTTTGGTAAGTGACAGGAATCAGCTGGTGGCAATCAACTCAGTCGTACACAGTTTACCTTTAACGACAGTTTCACTGAAGTGGAATTTCACCATCGGAAAACACAAAACGTCACTTATGTATAAATTAGAAATGAAGTCCTTGTCTGTCTGCTGTTCCTTCCAGGCATTTCCGTGGTTAAGTAAAAGTGGCCTTTTGTAAATGATCTATTTTTTGTCTTGCGCTGCTTTTCCTAATTCCCCACGGATACGTTCTGATTGCATAAGATCATGAGTGTGTCATTGATCATGCAGTTAGCATAGCCATGAGCTTTTCATCTGCAGCCAACTGGCCTATGTGCTGTGTTCATGTGTGTGTGTATATGTGTGTGTGTGTGTATGTACAGTATGTGTGTTTATCTTGAACAGCTTTTGCTCAGTTGAGATTTTGCCAAAGTATCCTGCAATGGAAATTCCAGCTGTTATTGAATACATTCCTCTCTTCTCAGCTCACTGTTTCGTTGGCTTCATCACTCACTCAGGCCTCATTTCATAACGGTAGACATGATTTAATTATGTTCAAGAGGGACCTGTCTCTACCCTAATGTGTGTATACACTCATGTTCTTTACATTTATCTCTGTGATTTAGTTAAGGGAAATGAATAAGTGCTTTAATCATAATAATAATAATAACAATAATAATGATAATAATAATAATAATAATAATAATAAAAGCATTGATTATAAGGTGTTACATAATTTCTTATACCAGCAGCTCAGGCTGTTGTGCTTACTACTAAATCAAGGCACATACTTGTATTATTCATTCATTTATTTTCTAAGCCGCTTAATCCTAATTAGGGTCGCGGGGAGGCTGGTGCCCATCTCAGCCGACTCTGGGCGAGGGCGGGGTACACTCTGAATAGCTTACTAGATCATTGCAGGGCCAACACACATATAACCATTCACATCTAGGGATGATCTGAAACAGCCAATTAGCCGACTGTGCATGTTTTTGGACTGTGGGAGGAAACTGGAGTACCTGGAGGAAACCAGGGCAAGACATGCAAACTCCACACAGAAACGCCCGATCCTGGGAATGGAACCCGGGCCTTCTTGCTGTGAGGCAGACGTGCAAACCATTATACTTGTAATAATGCAATTATAATACTCTGTATGTTTCTAGGATCCTAGACGATGACTTCCAGTAATATTAACCTCATAAACTCCCCGGAAATGTCACTGGGTTCAGATTCCTCATTCTCATAACCACAAACCATTTCTGTGTAATTATTGAATAATTAATAAGAGTCACTGAATGGAAAAAAAATCCGAATAATAATCCAGAGGTTTAGGGTTTAGTGACCGAAAGAACGAGATCGCAGACACAAGCGGCCGAAATGAGTGTCTTTCTGAGGGTATCTGGGCACAGCCTTAGAGATAGGGGTGAGGAGCTAAGAAATCCTGGGAGAGCTTGGGGTAGAGTCGCTGCTCCTCCACATTGAAAGAAGTCAGTTGAGGTGGTTCGGGCGTCTGATTAGGTCGCCTCCCTTTAGTGGTGTTCCAGGCACGTCCAGTTGGGTCAGGCCCCGGGGCAGACCCAGAACTCGCTGGAGGGATTATATTACCCGTCTGGCCTGGGAACACCATGGGATTCCCCAAAAGGAGCTAGAGGGTGTCACTGGGGACAGGGTGCCTGGGTTTTCCTTCTAGACATGTTGCCTCCACAACCCGACCTCGGATAAGCAGAAGAAAAAGGATAGATGGAAGTTTAGAGTTAAGACTTTCTAACATTGGCACATATGATCCTGAATGTATGCACATAACAGTAACTCTTTAAGGACCACTATAATTAGAACACTGGTTGGTTTTATATATTCCAGTATTCCCATTGGGGAAATTGTATTTTCTAATAAAGATTGAGGCCGGTGTTGAAGCACAGGGTAAGTCGTTATAAAGGTTAAGTGTTTTGCTTAAGGGCTCAACATTTCAGGGATTTAAACTCGCCATAACCATTAAAAGTGAAGAGAATTACTGGAATGCATCAAGCTGTATTTATTACAAACTCAGTTAGCTAAATTTTAACATTTATTTGCATTCCATATACACACTGCCCAGCCAAAAAAAAAGGTTGCACACTATTATTTTCATGGAGAGCATTTAGCCTTGATCTCAGCATGTAATCTCATGGCATTGTTGCTACAGTTGGTCTGGTCGAGGCTCAGCAACATTAATGTGGCAATAAAAAGTCAGCTGATGAACTGAATGTACTGAATGAGCAGGTTATCACATCAATGGACTTTTTCTTCCCGGATGGCACGGATATAAAATGGGGATCAAATAATGAAGGACTGGTTCAAGGAGCATGAGGAATTGTTTTCACATATGTACTGGCACCCAAGGGTTCTGACCTTAACCCTATTGAAAGTTTTCAATAAGTTCATAATTAAGTGATTAAGTTTGATAAGGTGATGCCTGGTGTGTAGTCAGCATTCCAGTTCATCCCAAAAATTTTCAGTTGGGTTGAGGTCAAGGCTCTGAGCAGGTCACTTGGGTTCTTCCACTCCAACTTTGGCAAACCATGTCTTCATGGTCCTGACTTTGTTTTAGTGGAATACGTTTGGGGTGTTTCTTTTCAGCGAAGGGGAAACTATAATGCTGTGACGTTCATTTGTCATGTCATGTCATTTTCTGAACCCCTTAATCCTAATTAGGGTCGCGGGGAGGCTGGCGCCCATCTCAGCCGACT
>JAQMYF010000024.1:7753165-7767087 GCA_030014195.1 Neosilurus mollespiculum
AAAAAGACATATCACAAACGTATCATAACATCCACCAAAGAAAAGAATACACAGTCACAGAGACAGAAGAAAGAAAAAGAAAGAGGGGGGGGAAATAAATAAATAATAATAATATACCAAATAATAATAATACCAACAAAAATAAATAAATAAATAAAAGAGAAAGGGGGGGGGGGAGGAGAAGAATACATAATTATATATAATAAAAAATATTAATAAAATTAAATTAAAAATAAATAAATAAATAATAATAAAAAAAGGCAACATAGTGACATGTGGAATCCACTCTCACAACTGTTCACCTTTACCTCTTGGTTTCACTGTAAATACAGAATGATTTATTGTAGTTGAAGAACAACATTCATTCATTTGCTGAACCGCCTAATCCTATTAGGGTCGAGGGAAGGCTGGAGCCTATCTCAGCCAACACTGGGCGAAGGCGGGGTACACCCTGAACAGCTCACATTCATCGCAGGGCCAACACACACAACCATTCACACTCATACTCACACCTAGGGGCAATTCAGAACAGCCAGTAAGCCTAATGTGCACGTCCTTGGACTGTTGGAGGAAACCGGAGTACCCGGAGGGAACCCAGGCAAGCACGGGGAGAACATGCAAACTCCACACAGAAACACCTGAGCCCGGGACTCGAACCCAGAACCTCCCTGCTGCGAGGCGGACGTGCTAACCACTACACTCACTTGCCGTCCTGAAGAACAATATGTTTTATATGAATAATTGAGCAGCAAAGAGAGATCTAACATTTTATGTGAAAATCAAGATGAAAGATAGATGATTCAATGTTCTCTTATTATCTAGTCTCCAAAAACAAAGAGATAAGGTGTAAAATAAACTGATGTGGGTAGATTTATATCACCGAGGTTTAATAATAAAGGCTCCTCTGTATGTTTTGTCTGATAATCTAGCTGACCAAAGCACCAGACCTGTCTCTTGTTTCAGAAAACCGGTTCTGTTCTAAGAAGGCCTTGTTTTTGATGACGTGCCGATCACACTTATGACTAAGTTAAAGAGTTAAAAGTCAGACAGAGGAAAGATGAAGTGATAAAGTGTGTATGTCGAGGGTGAGTGAGAGAAAGATGCGGGGGAAGTCTATTTAGATAACATGTCGGATCACATTGTCGGACTGTGATGTCATGGTGACATTGATATGAGCATGTTCTAAAACCCCTTTGTAATCCATTGTCCAAATGTAAGAAACAAAAAAAAACAAGTGCATTATGTGACATGGTGTCCAGGGTGTACTCTGCTCTCGCCCAGAGTCTGTTGAGATGGGCGCCAGCCTAATCAGGATTAAGCGGTTGCGAAAATTAACAATGAACGAATGTGACATGACCACCTTTCTTTTTTTATAGGCTTTTCTGTCCAGATATAGTACATGCTAAATGGGGATTCGTAGTGTCCTAAATTGTAGACATGGTCCTGGGGCCATCTGATTTTTCCACTCGCACAATAATATGAGTACATTAATAGCAGATGTGACTGTCTTTGAAGCAGCAAGAGCTCCAACACATAAAAAGCTTCTGTAATACCTGATACTGTTATGTAATGAAGACCAAGCTGTCCAACCTTGACCTAAAAAATAGAACAAGCACAAAATGCACACTTGTAGGAATTCATGCAAGTTGTTAAACTAACAACTTAGTATACTAATACCTATTATTATAGTTAACTACTACTACTACTACTACTACTACTACTACTACTAATAATAATAATAATAATAATAATAATAATAATAATAATAATAATAATAATAATTATGCCAGCAAGGTGGCGTAGTGGTTAGCACATCCACCTTACAGCAAGAAGGCCTGGGTTCGATTCCCATTTCTGTGTGGAGTTTGAATGTTCTCCCTGTGCAGTGGGTTTCCTCCGGGTACTGTGGTTTCCTCCCACAGTCGAAAAACATGCACAGTAGGCTAAGTGGCTGTTCCAAATCACTCCTAGTTGTGAGAGTTAGTGTGAAGGGTTGTATGTGTGTTGGCACTGCAATAGTCTGGTGAGCTGTTCAGGGTGTACCCCGCCATCGCACAGTCGGCTGAGAGAGGTGCTAGCCTCCCCGCGACACTGATTAGGATTAAGCTGCTTAGAAAATGAATGAATGAATGAGTTAGCAACTGGGTTTGAGCCCCAGGTACAGAAATGTTGTTTATGTGTGGAGTTTGCATGTTCTGCCTGTACTTGTGTGAGAATAACACTTCCCAAAAAATCATTGGACACCCTCTTCCCTTCGTGAAGGAGCTCTGCAGTACCCACTGTTCAAAAAGGGCACACGGCGTCCTGCAAAACCACACACACCCAGGACACAGGGTGTTTAACCTGCTGCCCTCTGGCAGGAGACACAGGGATCAAGGCCAGACAGACTCAGGGACAGCTTCCACAACAGGGAAATCTCAGTAATTAATGAAAATATCTAAATACCGCAGTAACTAAGTGCAATATACCGTTAAATACTCGTGAGATAATCTATCTCCAAATTAAATATGCTGATGTCCAGATTAAAACCTCTTTCTTTGCACTACAAGGCATTTTATGTCCTGACTCCACATATGTATGTGTGTGTGTATATATCTATATATTTATATATATATATATATATTTTTTTTTTAATTATTTATTTAATTTTTTTATTATTTTGATATTTGCAATTGTATTGTATGTTTGTGTCTTTTTGCACCCACGTGGGACAGTACCCCAATTTCGTCATACACTGTGCAATGTCAATAAAGATTCGTGTTCTCTTTCTAATAATATTAGTAAAAACAATATCCTTCGGTGTGATGGATAAATGGTTTGAGCGCAATGATTCTGAAAACAACACGATTAAAATCCTTTGGGATTTCAAAGCACAGACGGACAAGGTCATCAAACGTCAAAGACTAGACATCATGGTGAAAAAGAAAATGAATGACTTATTGTTGATTTGGTAAGTCCTGCTGACCACACTGTGGAAAACCACCAAATTGAGAAGATAAATATAGCGAGCTACAGCTTGAGAACACTCGGACACGGAATAAGAGAAGACTATCGATACCAGTAATTATTATCGCCTTCGGTCCATAAGCTCCGGAGCTACCTGGAGATGCTTGATACTTAATGTGACCTGAATGTGCTTCAAAAGTCTGTTTTAATTGCCACTGCTAATATGTTGCGGAAGCACTTCAGGGTCATGGATTAGGGAATGAGCTGAAGATTGTGAGGAATGTGCTCTCTGTCTGAAGCCATAGACCTGATAGGGAGTGTTTACCGGTAAAGGCATCCTTACTGTCTTTTACTATACATAACAATAATAATGATTATAATAATAACAGGTGAGTGTGTGAATGTGTTTGTACTCCTTAAAACAACAACAGGATAGAGAATCCAGAAGTTAACCGCCTAAAATCCTGCACATAGAAAGAAATTATTCTAGAGATTTGATTTAGATATTAGTCACCCTAACACTTCTAGGAGTAATTGCCAGTCAAATATGAACAGAAGTTGCCTTAAACCATCTCAGACATGTCATGCATCACTCCACACACTCCAGCCTTATTTAATTTTAAAATGGCATGGTCACGAGTGAATAGCAGCTAATTTATTGGAAGGTAGGTTCGAGAATGTAAACCAGATTGACTTCCGAAACTTACATTTCAAATAATAATAAGACACAGAGAACAGGTTTGCCCTGCGATGGTCTGGTGAGCTGTTCAGGGTGTACTGAGTGAGTGAGTGCGCCGGTATGTGAGTGAGTCAGTGTGTGAGTGGTTGGGTGGGTAGGTGAGTGAGTTAAGTCAGTGATTGGGTGGGTGAGTGAGTGAGTGGGTCGGTGGGTGTGAGTAAGTGAGTATGTGAATGAGTGAGTGGGTCTGTGGGTGAGTAAGTGGGTGGGTGAGTGAGAGAGTGGGTCGGTGGGTGAGTGAGTGGGTCGGTGGGTGGGTTAGTGGGTGGGTGGGTGAGTGAGTGAGTACAAGTTGTTAATGATAGTAATTAAAAAAATACACTGCTAAAATTAGCCGAATAAATTTGATTTCGGAGCAACATTGAGCAGAAACAAGCGAACCATGATCCTAAACAAACCACACAAGCGATAATACTCCTTTTCCATCAACAGAAAACCCGCTCTGTTCTGGTCCATGTGTTGTATTTTTAACCATCTGAAGCATTTCAACCAAAAATAAATCGATTTTGTACTAAAAGATTGCTGTCTGATGGATGACAGCATCAAGTGCATATGTCATTAGTTTAGAGAGAAATGATAGCTCAGCAATGGAAATGGAAAAATAAGACAAATATGTGCAACAACAGAACAAAAACACATAGGTAATCAGCACAATCCGCCATCTTGCTACTACTGTTGACCTCTGCTGTGCACTCTGCATTGGTCTCGGTTGATGACGCATCCCGGATTGAAATGTTTTTGCTTAAAACTGGTGTAAACCTAAGCTGGGTCACAATCAGGCACCAAGGTTCAAAGAATTCTGAACAGAACAGGTTCAATAACCTGTTCCTGAAGTAGAATAAGAGGAAACAGAAGTTCAACCCTTTCATGCAAACAGATCTTGTGTTTATACTAGCAAGCTCATGATTAAGTGGCTAACTCTTTATGTTTCAGCCACATTAGCATTAGCTGTCAGGTTAGAGTGGCAGAACTCATACAGCTGGTTCTTTCTGGCCAGCTAACACCCACGTACTGTACAATGCATTATTTTCTTTGTGGTTGAGTGATTTTACTCATTTACCTGCTGATCAGCATCTTTGAACCGACGCATTATGTGTACAATGAAGTTTTTATTCTCAGGAATTCTGTGTATTATTGAACAGACAGTCAAAACGGAAGCAGATAATTACATCCTCAAAGAAACAAATGCTTAAACTGGCTGCGTTCCAAACCACATTCTGCTATATTAAATAAGGTGTCAGTACACCAGTTTACCCTGATTACTCATATCTCCTATTATAGTTATGAATCCGGGGTTTGTTTGTTCCCTATTGATAACAACCTCAATGTTTAATTTGTGACATAAATCTCACTGAACAAACCTACTTCTTTTCATCCAACTCTTTACCACACTACTTCCATTTTATAATTCTTGCCCTTTCCTTTTTTACCTAGTCGTTGTATGTAAATGTGTGTTGACTCTCTGACTGTATTTATCCACCCAACAAATCATCTAAAGTAACAACTATCTCCAACAGACAGGCTTTGTTCTTCTCCCTAAATCACGCAGATGACCTTCCAGGGCTCCATCAAAGTTCAGATTGACTCGATGCACATCTGCATCTCTCTCTCTCTCTCTCTCTCTCTCTCTCTCTCTCTCTCTCTCTCTCTCTCTCTCTTTTGCTCTCTTATTTTCTGTCCATTAAGCTATCTCTTCTTAAAGGCCTTGAAGAAGAGTTAATTATAGGTGCAGGAGGTAAGCAGAAGGTCATGAAAAGGTGCTGGTGTTGACAGCAGGCTCTTGTTTTTGTTTCCTGTTACTGCTGGGAGTACGTTGACAAAGAGATGGTTCCGGGGCGATGAGTGTGAGACATTTCATCACTGTCTGTTTCTCCACATCTGTCTTTAATTTAACAAGACTCAGGGCTGAAATGCAAATGCAGACGGCTATCAAAATCACACAAGAGGACAAGCCTTTTTTTGTCAGTTGAATGCCATCCTCAAGTTAGAGGGGTTCCTCAGGGGTGAATCTTTTCCTTGTTGAAAAGGCTCCTCTTTTAAATCTGCACAGCTTGTTTTATTTTTATGGCCAGTTTTTCATATTTTGCTATCAAAATCATTATTAAATGAAAAATATTAGGTCTTCTCACTGTATATGCAGATACGTCCAAATGTCATATCACTTTTTTACTTTTGTTGCTAGAATAAAATGCAACAGCATTAATATTTTGAATGAATTTAGTTTGTTAGGAAGAAATGTTGTTCGATTTCAGGTTAGTGGGCGTCACAGCGGTATAGTGGTTAGCGCTTCTGCTTCACAGCAAGAAGGTCTTGGTTTCGAGTTCTGGGCTTAGCGAGAGTGTTTCTGTGTGGAGTTTGCATGTTCTCCCTATGCATGTGTGGGTTTCCTTCAGGTACTCTGGTTTCCTCCCATAGTCCAAAGACATACACATTAAGCTAACTGTCTGTTCCAAATTGGTCCTAGGTGTGAATGTGAGTGTAAATGGTTGTGTGTGTTGACTTGCGTTGGTCTGGCGAGCTGTCCAGGGTGTACCCTGCTTTTGCCCAGTGTTGGCTAAGATAGGCACCGGACTTCCTGCAATCCTAGTAGGATTAAGCAATTCAGAAAATGAGTGATGAGTGAGAGTGAATAATTTTTTTAAATAAATTTTGTTTGTTCTGAATAAATATTGTTTTAATTTGACACTAGAGGATGGCAGAGCAGTGTAATGGTTAGCACGTCCACCTCTCAGCAAGAAGGTCCTGGGTCCCGGGCTTGGCGACGACGTTTCTGTGTGGAATTTGCATGTTCTTCCCGTGTTTGCGTGGGTTTCCTCTGGGTGCTCTGATTTCCTCCGACAGTACAAAGAAATGCATGGGTAATTGGATATTCTTGGTTGCCCTTAGCTGTGAATGAGAGTTTGGATGGTTTTGTGTGTGTGTGCGTGCGTGCACATTAGCCCTGTGATCTGGCAAGCTGTTCAGGGTGAACCCTGCCTGAACAGGACTCCACCCTCCACATGACCCTAATAAAAGATGTGGAAAATAAAATGCAATCTGAGATTAACATGTTATTGATATTTCCATTAAAAAGGTTCATAAGCTGCCTGTAAAGCCATTACAGCGCTCTGGTTAGGAAACACAGTGTATCAGAACCACTGATTACAGACGGCCTTTTGTACACACAAGGCTGAATAACGTGGCAACAAAGGTGGCTTGTAACTGATACTGTTTCTGCTCTATATAGTGCCAAGACATGAAAAAAACACTATTCCCTTTTTAATCATTAATTCTGTCAAAGTTTAACTAATGTTTTTTTAACAATGTTATTTATCTCAAACTTGAACGGTGGGTTTTGTGAAGGTCACTTTATCCCTGTTAAATGTCGTTTACCTTTATTTTACGTATATAAATATGTGGTGTAATATCAGCGGGACAATAATGACACTCCAATCATAGAAATACCCAAACAGTGCATTATGGTCAGAAAACACACAGTGCTGAGGTTTAAAAAAAAAAAAAAAAAGTTTACAGAGTGACAGGGAACGGCCAGCAGCAATATCTATGCTGCTCAGCCAGACAGGAAGTGCTTTAATCAAGACCTTCCTGTCAGGCTTACTTTGAAAGCCTTGTTTTGTCTGAGTGCAGTAACACATTCACCAGCTGTTGCTACCACAGCTGGATCGCTCTCTCTCTCTCTCTCTCTCTCTCTCTCTCTCTCTCTCTCTGTGTGTGTGTGTGTGTGTGTGTGTGTGTGTGTGTGTGTGTGTGTGTGTTTTAAAACATTATAGTAGATTGCTAAAGCAGATATTTATCTCAAGTGCTTCCTACTGACCACTGTTATGTCTGCACTGGAGATGGTCTCAGTGATAAGGGACTTTTATGGCCCTTGAGTAATGTTCATGTTGTTGAGGAAAAACTACGCTGAAAAATGTTCATTTAAGTTGTTTCTTACTTTCATATATGCTCATGCTGAAATCTAAATAATAATTCACCCTTTTTACTTACATACATGACTAAATATAATGATATTCCCTTAAGAAATAAAAAGTAGGACATGAGAGAACTGGTTGATTGGACATCTTAGTACAAAGATTTTAGCAAAAGATAGTAAACATGTACACTGTGAGCTAAGGTGTACATATATCTTGAAGTGCTTTATTCCTCTTAAATCATAACAGTTTGCAAAACTTCCATTTTATATTGATAGAAAATACAGTTTATAGTTTTTAGTTATAAAACTATAGTTTATAGTTTTATTGATAGAAAGTCCAGTTTATAGTTAGTACCACCCCAAATCCAAAAACATTTGGCCACTGTGTAAAGCGTAAATAGACAAACAATGATTTCTGGAAGTGCTCCTGAGCCCATGCAATGATTTCCATGAGAGAATTGTGCCTGTTTATAATGCAGTGCCGCTTGAGGGTCTATATTGATTCTCAGCCTTGTCCTGTGTTCAGAGATTTCTACAGATTCTTAGTATATTCTGATGGTGTTATATCCTGTAGATAATGTGATATTCAAAGTCTTCTCTAGGTTATGTTGAAGAGTGTTTTTTTTTTTTTTTGTTTTTTTTTTTACAGTTTGCAGTTTTTTTGCAGAATGGTGAACCTCTGCCCAGATGCACTTTTAATGCCAATGATGTTACTGACCTGTTAGCAATTTATCAAATTAACTGCAAATTGTTCCTCCAGCTGTTCCTTTTTAGTACCACTTACTTTTCCAGCCTTTTGTTGCCGCCATCCCAACGTCTCTAAGATGTGTTGCTGCCATCAGATTCACTATGAGCTAATATTTTTCACTAAATAGTCAAATGTCTGTTTCAACATTTAAAATGTTTTCCATTGTGAATAAAATATGGGTTTATGAGAACTTCAAAATAACTGCATTCTGCTTTTTTGGATTTGAAGTTGTATTTAATGTTGGGAAACAGCCCCCAAAAAATCAGGTTAGTTCCTGTTCTCATATATCCCTTCCCAAAAACAGCTTTCTGTTGGTTAGACCACTCTGGTTCTCAGCCCTTCATTTGATTTCTGCATGGCAGAAAACTTAATTACTGCTTTACTAGTGTTACAAAGCAATAACACTTAAAACTCCTTTCAAAAATGTTAAATAAAACTCCTCGTTTCAACTCCCCATATCAACAATCATATGTTTATATGAAGCATCTCCTATACAATCTGTTTCTATAGAAATGCTAATGTTAGAATGAGTACATTAATAAACCTGTGGCTTGCAGTATTCAGAGCTGTTGTTTTTCTTGGCTGACCTGATTGATGCCTGGTTGTTAGCAGACCAGTGCTTTCTTTCTTTTTCAGAAAATTTCAAAATATTGTAATATGCTACACCCATTATTTGTGCAATGGATCAGATTGATTTTCATCAATGACTTCCTTTTTTCCCCATAGTCAGCTCTAAGTTCTCCATGTTGGCTTATCTTTTTAAGCACCAAAAAAGTCATTTTACTGGTGTGAAACCCAGGACTGTTTAAACAGAACGTCTAACAGAGCACACCTGGGCTACAAGAAACTCCTGTCAGGCACATGTTCCAATATTTTTGATGATTGGAGAAATGGGTAAGTTCATACAAAAGGTTTTCTAAGGTGACTCGATTTAATATCAGGAAATGAAAGCTAATATTTTGATTGAGCATTATCTTTTGATCTTACGCCCAAATGGCTTTGGTGTTTACGCTAAACAAAAAGGTCGGCCCTGCCGTTCCAGTACTTTTGGATGAAACTGTATTATGCACTCAGATTAAACAGCAAATCTTCTGAAGATAGTTAGGGTTCCAAAAATAATATCCTGTTTACCAATGCTGACACATATCACTCTGATCTTTATTTACAACTGATTTACTAATAGATTTTCTACATGTCCACAGGATTAAACAGCCTTCAAAACACTGACTCACACTTCCAAAACCAGATAGAGAGATAAAGGGAGGTGTCCGAGACATGTCTGTTGCGTCTCTGAAAACGAGATGAAACTAGTGCGATAGTGTTTTCCTGGTCATATCACACCTACGAACACACACACTGAATAGTAGTCTCTGTGTGTTTAGAGTTATCAGACCATAGCTGAGCTCAGGGTAAAACAATACCACACTGTGCCTTTCCTCAGCCTTGATGGGTGTGACAGTTTGCACACTAATACTCAACAAACACCGCGTTGCCACAGAAACATAATCAATGTGAACACCCTGAGAGAAAATGACAAAACATTACAAAAATAAATATTGGATGCCAAAACAGTGTAATAATGCTCTGCAATGACAGTACACTTAATCTAATTGATTGACGCACAGCCAGTAAATTGCACGCAGACCAGTGCATATCACTCTGTAAGTTAGCCGTTAGCTAGCTGGACTCTGCGCTATG
Source organism: Neosilurus mollespiculum (assembly GCA_030014195.1). Lineage (NCBI taxonomy): Eukaryota > Metazoa > Chordata > Actinopteri > Siluriformes > Plotosidae > Neosilurus > Neosilurus mollespiculum. Next base: position 7,763,210 of record JAQMYF010000024.1, read on the forward strand.
ATTTTTAGCAGCTTTGATGGGAAGAGAAACAACAAAGTTGCATGTGGAGACAGGATGCATACAGTAGATGAGGAGTTTATTGTGGACTGGCAGCCCGAGAGGTACAGGAAACAAAAACTGAAACAAGTACCATGTAGCCGGCTAACAAAGTACAAATGAAGCAAAACAAACATGAGGCAAAGAAAACTGGTTTGTGGTGGTGGTGGGGTGTGCGTGTGTGTGTGTGTGTGTGGGGGGGGGGGGTGCGCTCTATGCCACCCTGCACTATGCTATGAGTTTGTAATTCAGTCTAATCTAGCCACATAGTCTGTGGTCTTAGTCAATAATTATGCAAATAATTATTAAAGTATTCTTGGCGTCATACAGAATAGGTGTTTTATTCCAATTGTGTTTTTTATCTCTCTGTAAATTCCAACAACATTAATTTCTTAACTGGATTTGAGTTTTAACTGGCTGTTTGTTGGCATTTGACTGTTCCACTGATAGCTGTGTATGTCTAACGCGTCATTCTATTACCCTCAGTGTTTGCACCAATGTTCTCCAAATATTAACTTTTGCCAATTTGAGTCATAACTCAACTTGTGCGTTAGAAATCATGTGCATAACTAGAGTCAAGTCTGCTTTTCTCCAAGGGATACGGACATGGATATTTCTGATAAGCACAGAATAAAATATGATGGTGTGTTGTAGGAAAATGAGAAACAATAGAATGGTGTAGTGGTTAGCATGTCCGCCTCACAACAAGAAGGTCCTGGGTTTGAGTCCCGGGCTTGCCGAAGGCGTTTCTGTGTGGAGTTTGCATGTTCTCCACTGTGCTTGTGTGGGTTTCCTATATGTACTCCTGTTCCTTTCACAGTCAAAAGACATGAACATTAGGCTAATTAGCTGCAACAAATTGCCTCTAGGTGTGGATGTGCGTGGGAATGGTTTTGTGTGTGTGTGTGTTGGCCCCACAGTGGTCTGGAGAGCTGTTCAGCTTGTACCCTGCCTTCGCCTAGTCTCAGCTGAGAGAGGCTCCGGCCTCCGAATGAGTGAGAGAGAATGTAATGAGGTATGAGTGTATGAGTTATTCTTCTTTTACCACAATTTATAGCTACCCTGAATGAGTTTGCATGCTAATGAAACCGGCGCGTTATTGTTATCACTTATGTAACCGCAGATGTGAGCTCATCTCCTCACTTTTTCTCTCTTGAACTTAATAATACTTTAGACCTTTCTGATTAACACTGGAGATTGCTTACAGGACGCTTCACCATATTATCATTAGCCGTGAGTTATATGGAGCATACTAGAACAGAACCTGTGAATGAGTTACTCCTGAAGTATTACCGAATTACGCAATACCTTCTATCTGATCAGATTCAAGAATTCAGTCGCGCTGTGAGATAATAATTTGTAGCACTCTGAGGAGTAGTACAGAAGAATGCTAGCTTACTGCCAGCAGACTGGGTTCTTAATGGGTTGTAATGAAAAAGTTTGAGGAAATCATGCAACTCGCTTCTAAACCTAATAACCATGACTTCATATAATTACTGAAATTCAATTATTCACCAGAAATCATGTTTTATGGACATACCTGACCCCACTGGATAATGTCTAAATAGTCCCACAGAGCTGATCATTTGGCAGATTGTTTCTGCTCTTGGATGGCACCACACACTCATTATTCCTCCGAGGAAGCTGTTTTATTCAAAAAACCCTGAAGTGCATCATGGAGAAGAATGGTTTTTGTTTTTTTTTACACTGAATCGAGACAATCCCAGATCTCCGTGCTGACTGGAGGTGTCTCAGGGGCTGAAACCTCAGACTTACAGGACATTCCCGCATTTCATATATATATATATATATATATATATATATATTCTTCTGCAGTCCTATAATGATGATATAAGCAGATACAATTATCTGAGATGGAGCTGAAATTAGAGCTTTCAGAGACGATAGACTGCAGGACGAGGGTCTTATAGTACATTTATCCATTACTCAGTTTGCATGCATTTAAATTACAAAACAAAACTCAGCCTAATAGAATTCAAACCACTAAAATACTTTTCTGTCTTTTTTTTTTAATACAGTCACTTCATTAAAGTCAAAGATTTGTTTTTTAGTTTTGCTTTCTGGGTGGCACGTTGGTGTAGTGCTTAGCACATTTGCCTCACACCAATAAAGTACTGGGTTCGAGTCCCAGGCTCGGCGAGGGCGTTTCTCTGTGGAGTTTGCATGCTCTCCCTATGCTTGCATGGGATTCCTTCAGATATTCTGGTTTCCTTCCACACTTCAAAGACATGCACACTATGCCAAATTGCACATAGGTGTGAGTGTGAATGGCTGCGTGTATATTGGCCCTGCAATGGATTGGCGAGCTGCTCAAGATGTACCCTATACCTCATCAGGCCGGAGCTTATCCCCAGTTTTCTTATCGTAAAGCAACTAGTCCATTGCTGGCTACCTTCCCAGTATTTTTACCTCTGCCAAAGAGGTTATGTTTTCACTAGCATTGGTTTGTTTGTTTATTTGTTTGTTTGTCTGTCTGTTAGCAACATTACTCAAAAACTTATGAACAGATTTTGATGAAATTTGTGGGGGTCTAACGGGGCTTTGAACCCACGACCCTAACCACTACACCACTGGCTCCACTTGTAAAATTAAACAGTTTGGAAAATAAATTAACTTTGTTCTTTCTTTCTTTTTTATGTTCTTTTTATCTAATATCATATACTTTGTATCTTCTTTCTAAAAAGGTGGAAGAGATCTTTCTTCCTTTTTTTTCTGCAATTTTTTTTTTTTTTTTTTTTGGGTGGGGTTGGCAGAGCTTTTCTGCTGTAGAAATGCCACACGCTCTGTATATTTGGACCAAAAAGATAGATGAGAAGGAAAATTGGGAGCTGATTTATTTGGGTAAAATGTTTAAAACTGGTTATATAATAATTTTTTTAATACTTTATTCAGTGCCAGGACAGGGTTATCTATGCTCATATGATTTTTGTTATTTCTAAGCATTTTTTCTTTTTCTTTATTACATGGTCGTAGTTCTGATAAATGTGCAAGACTTTAAAACATTTCATTTTTAAGTAATGTGAATTTGCATCTTATCCTCCGACTCATCTGATAATCTTCTCCCACACTTTGATTACTGACTGTGACACTCTGGGAAGTAGAATGTAACCGCATGGAAAAATAAACGTCATGTCATCCATGTTTGTTTGTGGGTTGGCAGCCGCTGACCATCTCCATTCAACTGTTCTCGCTGCTGGTTTTAACTGGGTTTACACTGTCAGACTCCGTGATGGAAGAGAGAGTATATATAGCAATGCTCACGACGCAGCCAGGGTGAAGCTGGGGAAAAGTCTGTACACTGCTGTTCATCGTACATTATCCATCATCATAGACACTCTACACCACCACTGTTCTTTATACACACTCTATATCACCTCTGTTCATCATACACACTCAATACGACCATCGTTCATCATACACACTCTATACCACCACCGTTCATCGTACACACTCTGCACCACCACTGTTCATCATATACACTCTATACCACCACTGTCATCATAAACACTCTATACCACCACTGTTCATTATACACACTCTATACCACCGCTGTTCACAATACACACTCTATACCACCGCTGTTCATCACACACACTCTATACCACCACTGTTAATCATACACACTCTATACCACCACTGTTCATCATACACACTCTATACCACCTCTGTTCATCATAAATACCACCTCTGTTCATCATAAACACTCTACACCACCACTGTTCATCATACACACTCTATACCACCACCGTTCCTCATAAATACTCTATACCACCACCGTTCATCATACACACTCTATAACACCACCGTTCATCATACACACT
>JAQMYF010000024.1:7801083-7821989 GCA_030014195.1 Neosilurus mollespiculum
TCCTAAAGCAAGGTGGTCTCACCAAGATGGCTGCCACCTGGCTTCAAATTGAAACACTAATGTGCATTCTAGTCTTTCTTTCTTTGTGTTTTTATTAAATCAGTGATTGATACAGGTGGAAGGTGTGGCTACTTCTCGGTTGGAAAAAAAACAAACAAACAAAAAAAAAAAAACCTTGCACCCACACCGGCCCTTTGCGGAAAAGATGTCTTAAACCTGTCTTAAACCTACCTCCAGTCTCTGGACCTTACACATGTGTACGCTGGGGGATTTTCTCACTTTCTTACCTCTCTCTTCTCACTTTATTAGATCACCAGAAAACCTGGGCTTCAAATTACTCAGTCTTCTACATGCTTCGACTAAGAGAACACTCCCACAAACACAACTAGTTGCCACTAAACAGAACAGTTAACCGATACCTCAACACACACCTCACTAAAGGCACAGAGCTCGAATAGAGAGATACACACACCTCAGTCTATACTACAGTATAAATGATATTGTGTCTGACAGACACACAAGCCATCATGTACACATCCTCGCCACTGCAGGTTCACACTTGCGCCTGTTTTCCGAACGTGTGCGCTTTCACTATCATTCATTACAGAGAACAATACATTCAATGCTTAACCACAGGGCATTCCTTGGAATCATATTTTCATCACCACGCGGATGTGACCAATTTACCGGAACACGTCTTTCGTTTTTAATTTTTTTTAAGCTGCCTTCACACATGCCCTAAAGTCCTGAACCTTTCTATGTTTTGCCTGGAGGGACTGTACGTGTAAAAGCGTCTCCCGTCCCCCCGGCAAACGGGGAGATATTACATCTACTAGCCACCTCAGCATGTGCGTGAGAGATTAAAACATGACCTGTGTCTCCAAGCTGATCAGTTTTGATGTCAGTCATTTGATACACAAGTTTACGTCAATTCACTCATTTCTTCTGGCTCACAGTGCCAACACTTCTGTTTCTCAGGTCATGATTAGAAGGTGATACTGGGGTGGGGGTGGTGAACACCTGTGTCAGGAATCCCCCCCTCCATAGAAACACAAGGGAGGGTTTTGTGCATATGAGTGTGTGTGTGTGCTGTAGTGTTTCAGAAAAAGGTGGGGCTTGGTGTGATGTGAAATGCTTTTAACCATAAGACTGTGTTAAAAGAACAGACGTGTGTCGTTTACACACAAATACAAAGTTGTGTGGTTTAGGTGTGCATGGAAATATCGTGCATTAGTCATAAACGTTGTAAGGATTCAAGTCGGAAAAAAAAAAAAAACACTCTGTGAATGCTTCACTGTTTAAGCATGTTAGGATTAACTAACCATGCTAGGAGTGTATATTAAATAAATAAATAAATAAATAAATAAACAAACAAACAAACAAACAAACAAACAAACAAACAAAAATAGGAAAAAAGAAACAAACAAAAAAAACCCCAATACAACTCTCATGACAGTCACAGTTGCTATGGGTGCGCAAAAAACATCTAATCACTGTCAAATGGTAGAAAGAAAATCAAAAAGGATGACACCGAGGGGGGGGAGAAAAAGAAAAAAAAAAGAAGGAAAAAAAAAAAACCTTTCTAAAAATTTTCTACCAATCACATTTTCCTGTTAACATATGAGACAATGGCTGGGAATAATCATGTGACATTTTCCCCCTGATATGTTAAAGTCTCGAGATCAAATTTAGCTTCAACCAAAATGCCTTGAGCGCTTCAGCAAACAAACATCATTTCATCATACTCAAACAAGGTCACTTCCTAAAATGGTCACTGTGTTAAGCCTACAGTGGAAAAGAGAAAGCAAGCTCACTGATACCACCATCTCTCTGAGCTTATTATATGCGAGAGTATTTCCAGTGCAGATCAACATTTCAGGGTCTAATGATGTCATTAATTACACAGAACTGTTGTGTGAGTGTTATTCTTTTACCTGACAGGATGATTAACTAGGCAGCTTACTAACACCTAGCTATGTTCAGATATACACGATGCCTGATTTGGAGTGCTTGGAGCATGCATCAGGACATTAAGGAGAGCGTTCAGGCTACCACTGTGCTATAGCATCCCCTAACTATCGCCACTTGACAGCAGTATCACTTATGTAGGAGTCTAGTCTTCTGTGACGCTCAGGCTGGGGCGTGGCCAGAAATACAGAGGATATAAGAAGTTGACACACCCCTATTACAGGTGAAGGGTTTTGTGATGCAAAAAAAGTTAAACCAAGACAAATTATGTTGGATTATTTGTGTTGTTGGGAATGTTTCTGAATCATGAAGGTATGAAAATGGCTAACTTGATTCACAATACTACTGTTTCTGAAATTGACTCATAAGTCTCTTACACACACACACACACACACACACACTCACCTTAAAATCAAAGCTGCATAGACTGACTGCATCTTCATCTTTCTCTCTGCGTTTCCGTTTCTGTGGAAATACAAAAGGAAGTTACAATTCAGTAGCCAAAGACTTCCCATAGAACCCCTAAAAATTCTCACCGGCAAAAAAAGAAAAAGAGAGAAAGAATTTCCCCAATACACACTCTCACTACACACTACGACTGTGAAAGGAAACAAGGCAGGACTTTCTGCTTTTTTTCTCTTTTTCACTCTCTGCCTGCTGTTTCAGACGTGGAGGCCTGAAGGCACGGTGGCTGCTTTAAGTACACATCACTGTGGTTTACAATGTCCCACAAGGAGGCCCATCAAACTCAGGAAGGCCATCATTACCCCAGGAGACTTAAGCATCTGCATGTGTAAATGTGTGTGTGTGTGGAGGCCCAGCAGGAGGAAAGTGCAACCTGCTTTGTGTGTGTATGCTCCCAGTTCACAGGAAGTCATTCCACAAACCTGTCAACAAAAAACTAGTAGTCCTGATGGTTAAAGTGAAGAGAACTCAACGAAAATGACAAACCTCGCCCTCTATGTGTGAGAGCACACAAATGGAGAAGCCCGTAACCCTGCATTTGTCCAAGGCCCATATCTGTATATCCCATCTGTGAGAACTGCATTAACACCAAGCCATGTGTGGGACTAAGCTGAGAGAGACCACAGCCAGCAGCTGAACCTGAGCATCAAATACTCGACTGAAGCAAAGCCAAGATTTCACATCATCGCTCTTATAACGCTTAGCAGGTGTGATGTCTGAAATGTAAAAAGTTTAAAACAAAACAAGAGCTTCCAAAAAACTTTTTGTGACTTGAGGGACTAAAAAAACACAAGTTAAAAGTTATTACTAAACACCACAGCATTGGACAACATTTATATGAACACGCCCAACTTGGTGATGGGAGTAAACTGAGGTTTTCTTAAACCTATCAGTCAGTGGTGGCACAGTGGTTAAAGTTATCCGGCTTATTGATCCAAAGGTTGGAAGAGTCAAGCCCCAGTACCACCAAGCTGGCTCTGTTGGGCTGTAGAGCAAGGGCCTTAACCCTGAATTACACAGTTGTATAAAAAGGATAAAAGTCTTTCTGGATACAGTCGTCTGTCAAATGCCATCTATGTAAAGTAAGAAAAATGCAAATGACAGGCTTAAACCAATTCCATGCCAGCTCCTAATTACCCCTCTACTTCATAATCCCACTTCTAGGTATTAATTACTTGCCATTTGGTGTCCGATGCAAAAAGTTTTCCATTTTGAGGACTATTCAGTGATCACCACCTTTTCTTCAGCAGATTACAGATATACAGTCCTGTGCAAAGGTCTTTAGTACATGCAAAGAAATGCTGAAGATCAGAAATGCTTTATATTTACACTCTGTGATGTAACAGGCACATCCTGTAGCTATGCTGTGTATCTACTATGACAAAGCCTTCCAATTGTGATGTAATGATGATGTCACAGAGAACTAGTGTGAGAAGTAGTGACACTAAACTGCTTGTGAAATCACCCGCTTTATGTCTATGTTAACGAATCAGAAAAGGTTTTGGGGAACTCGGTTGAAGCAATCTGTCAATCTACAATATCTTTAAGATATTGTTTCTGATTGGTAATCTCTTGAATCTGTGTAAAATGATGAGCTTAAGAGTTATTCAGCCTAGCTTTTCTTAAGCATTCACCGTTAACAGCTCAGTAATGTGTGTGCAATCAGATAGGATAAACGAAAAGCTAATTGAGAAAAATCCCTATTCAGACACAATAGTGAGAATCAATCAGACCTTTCATGGAAAAAGGTTTAGTTTGTACCTAGAAAAGGCGAGATAGAAGCAGGTGAACTGCAGTTCGAATAAACAGAATGTCGTTAATGGGCAGGGGCCGGGATGTTATCTGTGCGAGAGTCAACAGATCGCTCAACTCCAAAGAAAATGCTAGAAACAATCCTTACTGCTGCAATATGCACATCAGAATCCTTTATTGATCCCAGAGGAAATTGTGTGCACACAGTTGCTCCATACCAAGTAAAGAAAAAGATAAAAGTCTCAAAAAGAAAAAATTACAAATATATATATGTGTGTGTGTGTGTAGTATGTATATGTCTAAAATTAGAAGTTACTAATATCTATATAAACATAAAAAGTACAAAAACTCTCAACCCACATATTGAGAGGGTAGTTACTTAAACCAAGAACAAAAAGTCTAAGAAAGTAAAACAAGTTAAAAGTACAGGAAGGGCAGGAGTAACTGGAAAGGCTGCACGCCTGTTAACAGATGCGCACTGAACGCGTAATGTCAACCTTATAGCATATTGCATACTTCTACATACTATTTTAACATCTTTAATAATTACAATAAACAAATCTTTAACTTCAACCTGACCCTAATCATAAACCCTACCAGAACAGAAGCCGCTTACACAAAGAGGACAGAATGGAAAAAAATGAGGGTGATCAGTATTGTGAACTGTCAGACTGAAATGGAAAGGAAAACAGTGCAGAATACCCTGTGGCCTGAATATACCACATACCTGATAGCTATTTTCATAGGAACATCTGCTGACAGAAGACATTAACATCCTCCCCATCCCAAACGGAGATGATCCCACTGTTTGTTTTCATTTAAATTTTTCACTCAACTCGGGGGGAAAAAAAACAGACAAATTATATATATATATATATATATTTTAAATGACAGCTCATAGTTGATGCCGGGTTGCCAGATATGAATAAAAACAGTGTACTAATGGTCAAACTTTTGAATTGTAAAGCAGGCACCCCTTAAATGGTTTCAAACACTGAAAAATGAAATACCTACAAGGATTTTTCCAATCAAATAACATTTAAGGTATGCTCAAAGGCTCAGAAGTTTCTCTCCTATAAATGCCTGGCGTGGAAGACTGCCTGCAAATAATTTATTAATTTTAAATTATTAAACATTACAAATTTGTGACACGTTCTCAAACTACATTTATTTCAGGCACTGCTATGCCTTCGCCTCATTGGTAAGAACGCAGCTGAAAAATGTCGTGGTTCTGATCCTACAGAGGTAAACTAAACATGAGTTCTGTAACATATGGGATTGTATGGCGCACTTAGTGTAGACTGTGTATGTGTAGAGAAGGGCAGAATACTTCCTAAAAGTAACTTAATTTTTCTTTATTAATCTGTAACATTACGGTAGTTGATCTGTAATATGAATAAAATCCGTTCTAAATATGAATAAAAAACACAAAATTGAAATTTAAAAAAGTTGACGCACTTAACACAACATTAATATTCACATAGAACATGACGCAATACTGTAAGCATTTCGCTAAATTAATCACACAATGGAGACCTCAGATGATAAAGTCTACTGGTGCTTGCACTGTTACATGATAAATGGAAAGAGGAAGAAAAATTTGGGGGTTACATGCTGTTCTGAGAATGAGGAGAGGACACGGGGAGTCTCACTGCTTAGTCCAGGAGTGGAGACTCGAAGACCTCTTAGACACTTTAGGATCTATTTCAGGAATTTTTTTTTATTTTATTTATTATTATTATTTTTTTTAAATATCACTCATTACATAATATTTGTTGTCCTGGTCACACAGTGGCGGACACGCAGAAACAACTTCAGCTAAGAAGTGCAAGTGTGAATTCTCAAGAAGCACTGCTCTGACTGGACGAACGCTTTCCTTTTGCGGATAAAACTCTTGGGACACCAACCCTGCAGCACAATCAATCAATCAATAAAGGTGCTTTTTTGCACATGAATTTTTATCTTTGATGTGAAAGTGTTCGTTCTGCGGACAGACATTCGAAAAAATAGTCACATGAATTCATTGGCAAAAACAAATAAATAAATAAATAACTAGATGAATATCAAATTCCTCGACTCCGACTCACTGACTAACTGACTGTCTGTAACATGAAATGAAGGGAAAAACTTATCATGAAATTTATTTAGTAGTTCACAGACATTTTCAGCTTAAACAGTAAACTAATCAAGGAAAAAAAAAAAAAAAAAAAAAAAAAAAAAAAAAAAAAAAAAAAAAAAAAAAGACTACAGGGGTCCAAAGCACCCGCCGCCCAGGGACGTGTTTTAAACTTGATCTTTATCTTCCTTACACCAAAATCAAAACTGCTGTGTTTAACAAATGAAGTCCAGCTGGCTCAATAATTATGCACGGATTTTGGCGTACACCAATCACAGGTGAGGTACCTGTAAGACAAACCTGCATACCTGCAAACCAAAGGGTAGATAGCATTGCTGTGAGTGTTATTCTGAAACGTGACACAGCATGCACAGAAAAGATGTGCTTGGCCAGCTGCTCAGAGGAAGCACGGCGTAAGCCCTCCCCTGGCTGATAGATGTAATAGGAAGAGCTGGATGGTGGTGGAGAGTTATTAAATAAATAAATGAATAAATAACAGTAAATCCTCTTATAATTTTGCCCAGACTTAAAAGTGAACGTTTGTGTGTAGTTTGGAACAGTGCAGGAAAACCCATAAAATCTCAACGTTACAGACAGACCCAGGCCATCAGTCGACCAAACTGTGGAAGGAAGCTAGTGGAAACACATTATTACTATCTTGGTGCAGAGGATGAGATGGGTATGTGAGTCATGCTCATCTTTTACCTCAATAAGGTTTTGAAGGTGAGATAATGTACCAACTAAACGCTTAATGAGCTCCATGTGTTCATCCGATGAGCCAATGTGTGGACGTGTTCTGTGGGGAAAGGTTACCTTTATATCAAAGCAATCATCTGGCACAGGATGAAGAACCCCCTTCTCTTCCCCTCCCTGATTCGCCGTAGAGGAATGATGGCTATAGTTGCCCTTGGCCTTCACAGTGGAATTCACCTAGCCTTTTTATTTCGTTTCTAATCGGGCCTCTCGCTCTCTGTTCTTAATCAGACACCAGTTTACATTTACTTCAAATGGCACTTCACTGATACAGGAGGAATGGGTACTTTGTACATTCTCTTATGATGGTGAAAGGCAGACGTGGACAGAGGAAGGTTTGGGGTATCACATGATCAGTCACTTATCTGGAACAGCTGGGCCACAGTCACTCAAAGGCATCTGAGCTCACTGTAAAACGAATACGTACGCCGTCACTAAAACTAGCGGCATAGTCGGACACAACCTACTGGCCTTAAGGTTAAACGACTTGAAATTTCATTAATGCTCACTCACTCAATGCTTAATTTTATTAGGGCCATGGAGAGGCGTGTGTTTATCTCGGCCGAAACTGGACAAAGGTTCGCCAGTCCATCTTAGGGCTAACACATACATACACACAACCATTCACACTCACATTCACACCTAGGGGCAATTTGGAACAGAAAAAGTAGCCCACTGTGCATGTATCTGGACTGTGGGAGGTAACCAGAGTACCCAGAGGAAACCCACACAAGCACAGGGAGAACATGCAACTCCACAGAGAATCCCCCAAGCAAGGGAATTGAACCCAGGACCTTCTTGCTGTGATAATCAGCCTTAATGTCGGAGTAAAGCACTGAGACAGGTATGAAGATGTTTATAAGACTGCCATGTTCTATGCTTTACACCATTTTTATAAATATGGAATAGTAACCACTAAACATGATGGCACCCACAAGGCTAATTATCTGATAAACTTCAGTAATAATTAGCATCATGATGGAGTTCTCTCATTATAATGTGGCAACGCGAAGATTCTACCCAGAGTCTCAGATCCTCGGATTCAGAAATTCCAACATAACTGGTTAAAAATATACTATGAGGTCATGACTAAAAAGTGAATACTTATCTCCTCATTTATAAAGCTGTGGTTTATAATATTGTGTAATGTTTATAGTCCAAGTTCTCAAAGTGGGGTCTGGACAGCAGAGCTGGGGGTCTGGGATTTTTTCCATGTTGTTACAGTTTGTTGAAACTTATCATTATCAAAGTTATAATCTAAATAATGTCAATGGAGACTAATAATGAGTTCAATAAAAATGGGTTCTATGCATGGAAAGCCCTCAAGCTCAAACAAATAGCCAAGTATTCTTACTACTATACAACAGTTACTTCTTTCCCACTAATCTGATGGGTCAAGTGAATGTCTACTGTTCACTTCCTGCCTAGACCTGGGTCCACACAGGAAGCGATGAGCAACAAGCGACCATGTAAAGTCAATGAACGACAGCAAAATGAGTAATGAGGCATGTAATTTTCTCAAGTAACACAAAGTGGGCGGGCACAGACTTTGAGTAAGTTGAACTTTCAGGTGACGCGATTTGAGCTTTAACCAATCAAACTTAAAAGATATTGTTGATTGACAGATGGCGCCAAACACGGAGTTCCCCAAAACATGTTCTGCCGGGAAACAACGAACACGATCAAGTGTTCCACCTGCATCATCATGGAACAGTAGCTCATTATTGCCATGTGCCTTAAGGATTATACATGGAACGCGATGCTTGGGCCAACGTTTCTGAAATGGTTTAGCGTTTCCTGTGAGTATATATTTATATACAATTAACCATTCCTGGTTCATAATGCACAAGAGCAAAGCATACATACCGTACATAAGAGATACTCTGCACAAGAGTCTCTGTTCTCTTGCCATGCGTTGATAATAATAAGCTATTTATTATGATATGAGCTAATATATGATCTCCTAGATCGCAGATCTCTCCCGGATCTACTGTGTAGCAGACTAGCTCGGTGCTGCTCACAGAAGGGATCAAAGTGATTCGTACATCACTTCCTGTGTGGATGCAGCTTAATACACCCCTCTCTTTGGCAGGTGTCACCATGACGAGATGATCAATGTTATTCACTTCATCTGTCATGTTTTCTCATGTGTCTCGTGTTTTTAATGTTATGGCTGATCAATGTACCTTTAACAGAAATGCATAAACAACCACCTAGCCGAGAGGTTATAAACTGAGTGACTTCTTCAAATCCATTTCCTGTGCTTATACCGAATTTGGCATGGCCACCTAAGGCCAAATCACAGCTGAGCCAAAATTCAGAATAAACACGAGCACAGGTGTGTTTTAAAATTAATGTTACTGATATTCAGCAAAACACACACCTGCTTCAGTGCTAACATTTAGTATTGTTTTTAATATATGTATATATGTATATATATATATATATATATATATATATATAAATAAAATAAATGTTGTACTATAATAATTCAGCATTTTTAATTCTTTGATCTGAGCATTTAACCCATCCAAAGAGCACCGCCACACACACGTAAACAGTGAGCACATACACACTCGGAGCAGCGGGCTTCCACACACTGCAGAACCCAGAGAGCAGTTATGGGTTAGGTGTCGTGCTCAAGGGCACTTCAGCCATGAATGTGTAGGAGGGGAAAGTGCAGTTCACTCCCCTCCGCCACACGTTTTCCCTGCTGGTTCGTATGATTATATCAGAATTTAACAGATGTTCATTTTTTAAGCTGGGGTTTTTTGTGTAATTTTAGGAAACTAGTCAGTGTTACCCATCTAGTTAAGTGGTTGTTTTCTCGGGTGTTTTCAGGAACCATGGGTAAGCACTGTGACTCCGACATCAACCTGCAGAATTGTGAATTTTTGTTGTGTTCAAGGGTCACATAAGCAAAATTCCGCTTTAAAAGTAACAGACAAGGTAGCGATCCATCACACTGTAGTGTGTAGGTAGGGGGGGGGGGAGCGAGACAGTTTGACAGTTCTTATCAATCAGCATCCGTAACAAATGCTCATTAAAGGTCGTAGGGTTGTGGAAGCAGCTGATGACGAACCTGTTAAATGATGTTCTCTAATGACCCTTTGCAGTGTTCTCGCCCAAGTTCAATATGTACTAAAGCGAAATCCTGATAAGTGAACATGCTTTCCATGTTCACATCAAGTCTAAAACCCTAACGCAGCATACACAAACAGTTTAGTCTATTAAAAGCTGGAACAAGAAAAGAGGACAGTGTAGAATATAAAGCTATATGAGCAACCCAGGAAAGAGCTACATGTGAGAATGAACAGTGAGACACTGTTTACATCAGGAGGAGAAACGATTACAGCTGCTCTTTGCACCAAACCCATAAACTCTCTCTCTGACGGCCGTTATAGTCCTTTACATTTGTCCAAAAGCCCTGAGAGGTGTTGGATGACATGTGGATCACTTTATCCATAAAAAAACAGGTCTCCTAGCTTTCTGGGTTATTATCCACTAAAAATACCCCCCCACACACTCACACAAAAAATCTCAGTGGAATGTTGACCACATCTGAGAACAGTCAGTCCAGGGCACGGAAGATGAATTTGTACTCACCAAAGTGAAGTCCCACTGAGGGCCGGGTGTGAGAAAGGTGAAAGAACTTCCTCTTCTCAAAGGAGGCCTGTAGCAAACAAAATAGCAGGACAACAAAATCAGAACAAATATGAAAACACAAACTGCTGCCATCTTAACAGACGTAAATACAAAAACATCATGGCAAAAATAAATAAATAAGAAAGTATGACCATATGCACCGTGCCTGATCACAAGGTCACATGACCACATGGTACGTAACACTTCCCTGGATTAGGAATTCAACCCCATGCTTCTGAGAGATCCACCAAGGCTGGATGTAAACATTTTTTAATGGCTAGGTGTCAGGAAAGGCGTACTTGTCCACGGCCTTTAGTCACAATTCTTTATCCAGTATGCTAATTTAAATGTTAGCAGACGAACACTGTTATAATGGTATGTGGGCGCTAGAACACCTCACCCTTTAAACTGAGGAGGAATTTGATTTCCGAATCATGTAGAACTGATGTTATAAGTATTTTTTGAATAAATTATAGATGTTTTATATAGTCATTTCTTGTGAACTTTTTTTTATGCACTTCTTATTTAATTTACATGAGTTGTACCATATATATTACTTAAAGATCACTCAATATAAGATTACACTTGCTTAATTGTCTTCCATCTATAAATAAAGCTCATTATTATTATCATTATTAATAATAATATTGTTGTTGAATTAACTTTATTTTCCTTATTACGTTATGTTAGCTTTGCACTTGGAGTTTTTACTTACTCTTTGGTAAAGGGAACAAATTTATTTCACACCAGAGAATCATGACTTCACCTGTGACCCATAAACCCCGACTACACTGCTGTGCGGTAATCTGAATCAATCACCCGTTACATAATACATACCACAGCCCAAGCTTGGTGTAGTGCTGCTTTCTGTGATGGTGCATCTTCGGCTGGCGGCTGCGAAAGCAGATCGAGAGGAACAAAGCTGCCGAACGCAAGCAACCACATCGACTCTTAATCCTCTCGCTCCTGCACTCACTCGGAGGATTCCGTCCACTAGCTCTCCCCGTTCTGTTTCCCCGTCTCTGTCCAAAAGCAGTGCTGCTCATTCTTTATTTCGAGCCTGGCAACAACTGTGTGCGTGTGTGAGGTCATGTTGACACAGATAACACAGAGCTTTTTTCAGCTGCACAGGTGAGAACCCCCTCGCCGACACGCCGAAACATTCTCGCATTCATCAGCTAATCTGCAGTGTGAGTCGGACCCGTTTATGCACTCACTGACTATATGAGTGGATCAGTTAAACCACGACGCAAGTATTGATTTTTTTATTATAGATAACAGCTAGGGCTCGGGAAAACTACCCTTTCTCAGAGGTTCCCACGGTACATCTACTTTAGACGCCTAAAATAAACACTGCCCTTTGTAACTGAAATTGCTTCACAGCCCTGGCTTTTATGTACAGACTATTTTACTACTGAAATAACAGCTTTGCATTAGGACTTTAACCACAACAATTACTATTAGCACCATTTTATATATAAGATTATATACTGGGGTGGAAAGTTTATTTTACCGCAATTTCAGCATGTGCGGTAGCTCACTGGGTTATTTTATTTAACCAGGACCAGGGCTGTGAACTGACGAATGAAGAATAAGAGGATAACCGAAGCCGGGGGATTGGGGGTGTGGGAGAGATAATGATTGCATCAGATAAGAATCTATATCTTTCATAAAGAGCATCATCGGGGTAAAATAACGGATTTATACTCTCTCCAAATCTCCTCTCACTATGCGCTCAGTGTCCAGATGTGCCAACGTTCCACCTTGTTTTCCTACCGGACAATATCTATTAGAAAATGAAAAGTTAATAGGTGGTGTTTATAAAGATATCCTCAAGTTAACCAAGAAAATATCACGCTCCAACCAGAGTTGGGAGGTAGCGCACATAGATATGGCAACACCCCATGGAAACCCTACTCAGCTTTTAAGTATGTAGTGTGTAGGAGTAGTGAATAAGTGAGCAATTTCGGACATGAGGTTTGGAGAAAGAAAGGGGAAAAAAAAAAAAAAAAAACTGATCACACACACACACACACACTCACAACAGTGAGCTCTGCATTTATTCCATCCTTAAATGTTTGTGTGTGTTGCCCTGAGGTGGACTGGCGAGGATCTACCCTGTCTTTGCCCAGTGTTGGCTGACGTCGGCTCAAGACTAGTAGGATTAGGTGGATCTGTAGCTGAACGAGGGGGTATTCTAAGTTGTTAATTGCCTTACCCGAGGGCATTTCAGCCATGGATGTTTTCCGGTCAGTCCTGGGAATTGAACCAGCAACCGTTTGGTCTCTAACCTTTAGGCCACAGCCACCCCATGAGATAAATGAAGGTGCTATGGATAATGATGTGTGTATATGTACATATATATTGACAAATTGATCATTTATGATCAAAAAAAGTAGTAGACCATATAAATCCCTGTGTAGAACCGAGTGAGTTTATTCACTGGGAGTTGATTACAAGCAAGGACAGTCATATCGACCCCCACTCCGACTAAACCATTTAAAGGCACATGAGCACTGAGGCATTCTTATCATACTGCAGCAAAACTGCTGAAAGTACTTTAAGTCTTCTGGGACATGACACTTGTCTCCTTTCAGCTGCCGCCTCTCTTCTCCCTTCTCATCCATTTGTTATTGTAGCACACAGGGAATGCGACCGCTGCCGACACAGCGATGTGTGCCGACGCAGGGTGGCCTAGTAACCTGCTTCATAGCTGAACAATGCTTGTTAGCTTAGCACGCTACATCCTTTGTGTGCTTTTTACTGGGGCTGCCTGGGACGTCGTCTCACATCACACAGAACTCGTTAATAGCTTCACTGACGGGATTCTCTAACTTTCGACGAGGAGAGCCAATCAGGCTTCAGCCCTCAGCTGAAGGTAGTGTACCCAAAGGAGATCAGACCCTCTGATCCAACAGGTGGAGTGGGCATCTGACGCTGAGACCAATTAAACTACTAAAAGTCGCGGTATTAATTCATGTGTACAAGTTGAATAGGAGTGTGTGCTTGTAATAATAGCCCAATGAAGGCAGAGCATTGTTTCCCCTTAACACAATCAAACACCAGAAGGAATGTAAAAGAAAACAGCGAGGACTCGAGCATGACGCAAGAAGTTTGAGAAGTCAAAAATAATCAGGTGCTTTTGTAAACACTGTGGTCGAAACACACAAACTGGGTTCTGGGACAAACCTGCAGCTGTAGTTTATAAATCGAGGCATACAGTGAGCTTATGTGTAGTGTATAAGGGTAGGTGTGATGTAGGGATCATATCACGGTAGCATAATGGGTGAACAGGTTCGTGATCGAGAATATGATACGGGTGAGAGAGACATCAAAGAATGAGAGGTAATTGCTCTGAGGCTGAGAGGAATTTCAACATGAATGCGGGATTACAGGTAGCGACTGATCACAGGAACGTCAATGGTGTCTGACAGCTGGCTTGGTGTTTTAAAGTACTAAATCAGGAGCATTACATTGGTGTGACTATACTATAGCTCATGCTTCTGAATCCCACGGCCTGCTGTGCTACAAAAATTAGCAGATGCACTGCATCAGCAACCTCATCAGATGATATCAGCCAGGGCCGCAAACCCGCCCAGTCCTGGAAATTCTTATACTGCTTTATATTGATGTACTCCACTCGCCTTCTACACAACATAGCCGAAAGTTTGTTGACACGACTGTTAACCCTATACATGCTTAATACACATCCCAGTCCAGACTCTTACTCCACCGGTCTGTGTTTTTTTATTCGACGTTGTAATAAAACTCTTCCAAGAAGTCTTTCCACTGGGTTTTGAAGTGTGGCTTTGGTGAATTTGTGCTCGTTCAGCGTTACCACAATCAGGTGTTAATTTCGCGTGAGGGCACCAGAAGTGCAGTCAGTGTTCCAGTTAACCGAAAAGGATTTCCGGGAGACGGCTTTCTTCTACTTCAATGTTGGCGAACCATGTCTTCATGGATCTCGCTTCGTGCACACTCTTCAGCACTATCTTTCCACTCCCCGGTGGGTACGCTACAATTCTTATCATTGGTCTCCCCCCCCCCCGGTGAGCAGAAAAATCCTCCCTGTATATTTTGTAACCAGTAAACAACCCTCCCTCCGAAACCCATCCACCCTTCTTCCCACAGACACTCAAACACACCCTTGAATTAACTGTCAATCTCGATGGTTAGCGAGCGCAACAGAACAATGCCATGTGTCACGCGGTCTAGCGCTGACATCCGACTCACACCCACGCAAACGCCACGGGCCGTTCCCGACACTCTCGAACCGCAAAGCCAGAAAGACAAGTCAAATCAATATACGATTAGGCCTCATTAAGAATAATGTGTGTGCAGACAGACAGCGTTAAGCGCTGTGTGTGTAAACAATCTTATAGGACTGTGTGGGAAAGCTTCCTCTTGCAGGACGAGAGAGAGAGAGAGAGAGAGAGAGAGAGAGAGAGAGAGAGAGAGAGAGAGAGAGAGAGAGAGAGAGAGAGAGAGAGACTACAGCCCAAGAATATAAACTATGGATTACAGCCTGACATTAGCAAATAAATTGTTATTTGTAGGGAAGGAATAATGATGATGATGATGTACAAGAGTGTGCGTCACTAAAAAGCCTCTTGGGTAGGTGTGTGTGTATAAGTGAGAGTGTTTGTGTATGTACGGGATAGGAACGCGGGAGTACACCAATCATATCGCATCACACATTTCGAAGGAGAAAGGCTAGCGGGGCACTGAGTCATTAAGATCACATTATCAGTGTGTAAAATACTCCCTCTTTTCTAAGGAACACCAACCAATAAGCAACCACTTCTCAGTCAGTAATGGAGATGCGAAGGAGAGATTTGTAAAAAAAATAAAAATAAAATTATATATACATGTGTGTTACAGTCAGATTGTGAAACCGGTCTTTTCACGAAATGACTGATAAGGTTTTAGAACTCTCACGAACTGATTGGTTACACAATCTGACTGTAACATACATACGTTGTGCAATAAATACTTCCTGGTGCACACCAGACCATTTCTTTTGTCTATATATTTATTTATTTATTAATATTACACACGCCCGGGGGCTCCGAGGCTTTTTCCTAAATTAATAACTGAACTAGCAGGGTGTAGCTCTCACATATACAGAGCTTAACAAATTTAATAGACCACCTGTCATAAATGAAAGCAATACATCCATTCATTAGCCGAGCCTCCTAATCCTACTGGGGTCACGGGGGGAGGCTGGAGCCTATCTCAGCCGGACACTGGGTGAAGGCGGATATCATCCTGAACAGCTCGCCAGTCCATTAGACACAACCACTCACACTCACACCTAGGGGCAACCTGATTAGCCTAAAGTGCCTGTCTTTGGACTGCAGGTGGAAACCAGAGTACCCAGAAGAAACCCACATAAGCACAAAGAGAACATGCAAACTCTACAGAGACACCCTTGCTGAGACTAGAGATGACTCATTGGCCACATTAGTGTTGGAAATAAAGTCCTCAGAGAGGTAGACCTCCAGGAGCAGGATTGGGCACTGCTGCATTACAGGATGCCGCCGAAAGCTTTCCAGCACGTCTCCGCGCTGCAGGCGACTTAACACGCGAGATTGGAAAGAAATCCACAGCGTCGACCACAGAGCCGACGGCGTCACGTCTGCCACGTGAATCAGCTATTGAAATTTAAGCCGTGGGATTTCTGTCCTTCATGTCGTTGTGTCCCTTCAGCAGTGTTGCTCTCCTTCCACAGCGACGAACAACCACATAACTGATTGGTCCCTTTAATGGAGTTTGTTGCACGATGACGATGATTAACTTTATTATAAAATTAGGATTAACGGCTGACGAGTAACTTGTTCCAGATAAGTCTTTAATCAGCTTCCATGAATGATCAGTTTCTATATCACAGCTTTCCTGTGTTCTCAGTAGTGACAGCTGTCTGATAGTTCATTTGAAGCTGTGATGATGTAATATTCCTGATTATTTCAGAAATAAAAGTATTAATCACATTGGGTAAACGACAAGTTCTACTGGATGACTGTATAAACGTTGGAGCCAATCGTGTGTTACGTTCTACGGGACGTGTGCTTCACGTCTATCGTTTACGCTTCTCTTACTAATCCACGACCGTTTCCTTAAAGAATTCAGCCCCAAAAACCACAACTTCATTCTATTATTCTGCATGGTTTATTCTTTCCCTAGTTAACAGTGCCGTTTCTCTGCTTGGACATTTGTTAAGGGCGAACGATCAGGAGTGAACACCTAAAATCAAACCTTACGACGACATTGTTTTATCTTTTTCTTGCTGTGTTCTATGGGAGTACGATTAGGGCAATGGGGATACAGTGGAAATTTCAACCCATCAAGTTCAAATTCCATTCATTCATTTTTTTAAAAGAAATTTTTTATCCTAATTAGGGGCGCAGGGAGGCTGGCGCCCATCTCAGCCGACTCTGGGTGAGGGCAGCGCACACCCTGAACAGCTCACCAGGCCATCGCAGGGCAAAAATTCTAATTTCAAATTAAGTTAAATTAGTTTTAATTATAAGTGTGAGGCGTGTTTCAGGTTTGTAAATCAGCTCCAGCGAGGTCTGTACTGTTACACTGTGAAACATGAGATCGAGGATGAGAGTTGGATCGGTTGAATCCTGAACCATAACAAAGAAATATCACTGCACCAACAGCTGAAGGACACTGGCCTCCTCAACCTTTGCCCATGTGCTAAACACTGCCACAGCTTACTCGACCATAGCGAAGTACCTACACAGACTTCCCGACATCTCGAACAAATCACACATTTCTTGTGTGGTGCCACCGAGTCACCCAAAGTCAGGGCCCTTCCACATATGGTAAAGCACTCTGCACTCATTAAGTGCATTAAAAATATCAATAAATGTAGGAAAACACTCAAAGAATTCTTTTCATTCGACCTATCCACTGAAAATACAGGTGTTTTTAATTTTGTGGCCGTTTCCTTTATAAATTTTACTGTATCATCTTTTGGTATTTATAACCACACTTTAATATCACCAAATATTCTTATATAGCTTTGTTGGCCATCACAGGGCCAACACACACAACCATTCACATTCACGCCTAAGGGCAATTTGGGTGTACTCTGCCCTCACCCAGAGTCGGTTGAGATGGGCGCCAGCCTCCCCGCGACCCTTAATTAGGATTAAGAGGTTCAGTAAATGAATGAAATAATTATCCTAACCTTTTCAAAAGGAATAGACTGTTATTTTAAGTTTTACAGCTCTCTGCAATGCATTTTTGGGATGCTGCAAATCTCCACCAATGGTCCTTTGGGGACTTCGGCATTGTAAAATAAAACCAAAACGGACAACTGAAATGAGGAAAAGCAGTTTATTTTCCGTGAGGCAGACATGCTACTAACCACTACACCCCCGTGTCGCCCAGTCTTGATTCTGATTGGTCAATTACAGCACTCAACTTGTTGCATATGGACCACGGCATTAGCGAAATCAACAATATCCAGAAAGTCAGTCTTTAACATAAAATAAACCTCCGTGGACGTTTCAAGACATCACTGCTTGGTGTACAGATCCTGGACCCCCCCCATCGGGGTTTATTTATTATTAATCAACACTCTGGAGTTAACTGTCGCTATAATTTTTGCAACCGAAAGATGTCGCTATTTTTAATGGTCCAAGATTTTAATACAGAACATGTTCGTCTCATAAAAAGGCGAATCCTCCAACCCAATAATGTCAGATTATATCAGTCTCTTTTCCATAAATGGCTTCATGTCCAAAGTTAAACATAGCGTTTAATTATTTTGGGGGGAAGCGTGATTCATTGGAAAGACTAAAAAAAGTCGGCGGGAAACATAAGAGCATTCAGTATGAGTGCCAGTATAAACTTGCCTTATCTCTGACGCATAATATAAACTTTTTTTTTTTAATACAGAAGAATTCATATTAGTGTACATGCAGCCCCACCTTGTAGTGACAGGACAGATTACACCAGACAACCATCTGCCATGGTTAACTAATTAAACTCTTTTCTTATTTTTTGGGGGGACGGACACAGGACATGATTCATATAAAAGACTTTGGGTGGGGGGCCAGCAGGAAACATAAGAGCATTCAGTATGAGTGCCAGTATAAACTTGTCTTATCTCTGGCTTATAATGAACATTGTGATACATATTACTGAGTATGCAGCTCCACCATGTGGTGATACAAGGAATTACACCAAACACCTGCCACTGCACTTAGGTAAATTAAAAATAACCTTTAAAAAAGTAAAAATTCTTACAATTAATCATTTTTTATGCAGTTTAAATAATTATGCTGATTATTATTTATGATTATTATATATTTCTCTTATTAAAGTCGTGCTATAATAAATAAAGTTGGCTTGCAAACTAAAAAAAAAAAAAAAAAGACACCACAAAATGCTCAAATTAAACAAATTTTACCTTCATAAACCTACACACAAGACTGAAATACACCTAAACCACCACCTAAAGGCTTGGATACTCATCCAAAAAATAAACATAAATAACACTAACATGTCGAATGAACAAGAAAGGACAACTTTCTGCTCTACAAACGGTGTTTAGGTGATAAAGAATGCAGGCACCAGAGTATTAATGCACCCCAACGCGTCCGGAGGTGATAATCTGAGGTAAAATGAAATAAAAACTGAAGTAAATAAGGAGTTAGCATGTTAGCTAGCCGCCATTTTGTCCTCACCGCTGGCTGTTGGTGGTGTTGTTGTTCCCGGGGGAGGAAGGCGCGAGGACACCCGACTTTCTCTTACAGCTTGCTTTTCTCTTCAGCCTCGCGTTTCTCGGCTCCGTCACTGGTGTCTCGTCTGCTTCAGCCATTTTGTAAACAAAAACGGGTCACAGGAAACGTGTAATGAAGAAGATATTAGTGAAATTGTAAACCGAGGGAAATGTAAGCGGATATGGAGGACGACTGTTTGAATATGGCGGAAACTTGAATGACGACCAATGAGAAAGAGGATATGCTGCGGTTGCTAGGTTACGTGGGAGGGGGAATGGGCGGGGTTACTGTGAAAGTGCTGACTCATCAGTGTGGAGTGAAAAGCCTCATTGTTGTGATTTCTGACATGCTGATGCTGGCTCGGGGAAGGGACTGTATTTTGTTGTTGGTGTTTTGTCTGCTGCAAGCGAGTTACAGCTTTTGTGTTTGAATGAAAAGCCAAATCAAACCAAATCAAACCAAACCAAAGAGCTGATCTTTCAAGGGAATGCATACTCCTGCCACCTGCTGGTGATAAACACAAACTGCAAGTTCCTGCTTCCTTCCTTGACTGGGTACCATGATACCTGTCAACAACCCTTTTATTTATTTATTTACTGTATTAACCCCACAGGGGAAATCTGTCTCTAAGTTCGCACACACACACTCATGGCAGTGGGGAGCCACATTGCGGCACACAGAGCAGTCGGGGTTGTTCAAGGGCCTGCACTCCAGCCGTCAGGGTGAGGGAAGGGGAGGGAGGGAGGAAGGTCCTTCCCCGCTGCTGCCGCACATTTTTCCTGCCGGTGCGGGAATCAAACCTGCGACCTTTCGCTCCTAAACCAGCGTCTCTAACCGTTAAGCCACTTTTTTTAGCATTTACCATGAGGGGTGGCACGGTGGTGTAGTGGATAGCATGTCTACCTCATAGCAAGGTTTCGAGTCCCAGGCTCGGTGTGAAGTTTGCACTTTCTCCCAGTGGGTTTCCTCTGGGTACTCCAGTTTCCTCCCGCAGTCCAAAGACATGCACATAGGGTTAACTGGCTGTTCCAAATTGCTCCTAGGTGTGAGTGGAAGTGTGAATGGTTTTGTGGGTGTGTGTGGAGGCAACGAGATCACCATGCAGCCCTGTCATTACTATTACTATTATTACTATTATTACTATTACTGTTATTATTATTACTCACCTATGACACACTGGGCCACTGTCATGGTTCGTTTTCATTTTCTGAATCCTAATTAGGGTTGCGTGGTGGCTGGCGCCCATCTCAGCCGACTCTGGGCGAGGGCGGGGTACACCCTGGACAGCTCACCAGGCCATCACACGACAGAAGCACGCTGACGGCTCTTTACCATTGACAGCAATGGTTCTTTTACATGCCTCTCACCACAGACATGGCTGGTTTTTGATAACCCAGTTATCACTGCACTGGGGGGGGGGGGCAAAAGTGACAACTTGGTGATAGTGAGGCTTGAACCTTGCATAGATC
>JAQMYF010000024.1:7833738-7848738 GCA_030014195.1 Neosilurus mollespiculum
ACACACACACACACACACACACACACACACACACACACACACACACACACACACACACACACCTACCTAGGGGCAATGTGAAAAATGCCAATTAGCCTACTGTGCATGTCTTTGGAGTGTGGAAGGTGGAGAACATGCAAACTGCACACATAAACACCCTTGTCAAGCCCAGAACTCGAAACCAGGCCTTTCTTGCTGTAAGGCCTCATGCTAACCACTACGCCATCGCCTCACAGCAAGAAGGTCCTGGGTTGAAGTCCTGGGCTAAGGCGTTTCTTTGTGGAGTTCGCTTACGTGGGTTTCCTCGGGGTACTCTGGTTTCCTCCCACAGTCCAAAGACAATAGGCTTACTGGCTGTTCCAAATTGCCCCTAGGTGTGAATATGAGTGTGAATGGTTGTGTGTGTTGCCCTGCGATGGTCTGGTGAGCTGTGCAAGGTGTACCGCACCTTCGCACAGTGTCGGCTGAGATAGGCTACAGCCGCCCCGTGACCCTAATACTAGGATTAAGCGGTTCGGCAAATGAGTGAGGTTCTCTTGTGTATTCCATTGTGGCTCCTTTGTTACTCCGGCGCTGCTATTCTTCTGCAGGAACACTGATTTCAAATGGTGCTAGACACTGGGTAGAACACATCTAAACCACCATGTGAAACCAGCATCCGGGAGAAGATTTTGTCCTCGGTCATTCCTGCGTATCGTGTGGAAATGCCCAGGCTGAAAAAGAGCACAACAGGAAAAGGAAAAAAAGCGCTGCGATAGCAGGTGGTTCAGTTTGAAAGGAAGAAGCTGCTCCTGTTAAAACAGATGAGGCCATCAACAGTGACCATCCACCAAACTCGCTTCTGTCACGATGACAGAACAACTTTGCATGCCCAGTGATGCGAGGTGAAGAGCAGCCTCCCTGCACTGCGTGTTCTGTTTATCTGTGTGCAAAATGGCTAATAAAAAAAAATCTGTGTACGGGTTACAGTCGTAGGAGGATGACGTCAAGACTTTGTAGAAGGCGACTGCTACGAGTCAGAAAATATGAGTCACGGATTGAAGGGCTCTCTAAACATTTTAAAGAGACAAAGAGCCTGTGTGCTCACCTGAACTTTCATCAGCAGCTGCTGAGCTCACTAACCTGCTATTATACTCGAACAGAGCCACAAATAATCTGACAAATGAGTAACAGACGATACATCAGATTGAGCAGTTAAGCCTCTGCTTAGGCAACTGGAGGTCAGAGTGCATTTTTTAAACAGGGTTTACCTGTTATCTGCACATCTCAAAAACCTCTGAACAAACACCTGAGACATGCGCAGGCATCGGAAAAATGAGACACTATTTCCTTTTTCTCAGGCTTTGTGTAGTAAACTAAGCCACTTTGATGCGCATGCATGTCTGATTTGCGGTATCTGCAATACGCCAATTCATGGTTGCATGCTACACTCATTATATACTATATCCGGGGTGTCAAACTCATTTTCACTGGGGGCCACAGCACTAAATTAAAGGTGATCGAGGGCCGAATAGTCCATGAACATCTATTCTAAAAGGGCAACTGTGAAATCTGCAGGGCAAAATGATTCGTTTAGGGATTTCTCCTCCTTTCCTTTATTCACCTGCATTATCTGACAACGCTTAACAGCGACAAGCTAGCATGCACTCTTTCTTGAGTCATGAATGACTAGCTGTTTACTTGAAACAGGTTACCACCACCTAGTGGAAGGATGATGAATTAGGTTTCATGGCAACGGTCGATGCAAGAAATATATGACAATCAAATACTTTAAAGGCTCTTGCAGGCCACATAAAATGAGTTGGCAGGCCTTGAGTTTGACACCTGTACAATATATAATCCTCTTCCCCTACACAAGTCATTATAATATACCTA
Organism: Neosilurus mollespiculum; assembly: GCA_030014195.1. Classification (NCBI taxonomy): domain Eukaryota; kingdom Metazoa; phylum Chordata; class Actinopteri; order Siluriformes; family Plotosidae; genus Neosilurus; species Neosilurus mollespiculum. Next base: position 7,835,614 of record JAQMYF010000024.1, read on the forward strand.
ACCTACACCAGAAACACCTACAGCACACTTGCTTGTTCTACCAGCCAACCAATTTGTTCAAAACCACCCCAATTTAGTATGAAACTTGACAACACTGTAGCATTCAATTAACACTGATTAAAATGTAAACAAGTGCTCTCAGAGAGTGCAAGCCAAAAACAACAACAACAACAACAACAAAACAACCAGAAAGTACACAGTGCCCCCTGCTGGGCCTGCTATAATACCACAATTCCAAAAAAAAAAAAAAATCGTCCTAACTCATTTTGTTGAAAAATCCTTTAAAAAAAATTCCCAGATTCAGAATTTGATCCGGATCATCTCCAAAATAGTCCTCCTTGTTCAAAGCTCCACTTCTGATAGAAATTTCATTAAGAACCACACATAACTTTATCCTGCTAACCATCTCACTTCACTCATTCATATTCACACCTAGGAGCAACTTGGAACAGCCAGTTAGCCTATTATGCATGTCCTTGGACTGTGGGAGGAAACCGGAGTACCTGGAGGAAACCAGGTATGAGGAGAACATGCAAACTTGGGACCTGAACCCAGGACCTTCTCACTGTGAGGCAGATGCGCTAACCACTACACCACTGTGCTGGCTCCACAAACAAACTGGGAGTTGAACACAGAACGTCTTTTTGTGTGAAGATTAAAACAAAAAAGCAAAGAAATGAGTGAGTGTCACATAAGCAATCACTGAGAACTGTTCGGGCAGTGCGACTATAAATCACTGCGGTATATACAGGTGCAGAAGTGTAAAGATAAACAGTACTGAATGTATATCATTACATTTTTCCCTGAATGCTTTACTACGTTTGCAAAATGTTGCCAAATAAAAACCAGCAACTTCTGGTGGATAAATTAGTAACTGTATCTGGATATCACCCCATGGGTTGGCCCAAACCATAACGCAGGCTGTAGTTGTTGCCCACTCTGGTTTAACCGGTCACGCAGAGGCAGGAATAAAGCTTGTTTACTTGTTTGTGACCACAGGTGTGGCACTGAAATAAGCTGTACGACCCTCAGGATCACCCCAATCCTGACCTCCATTCACTTTTCCTTTAGAAAGCATAATTATTTCAACCTTCACTACAATGTTGTATGTCTTTTAAACAAATAGCTTCAGTATTATAAACTAAATAAAGTAAATACAGTCAAATTATAATGCTACTTTAATCAATAAATAATTATTTGCTGGCACCCTTTTTGGAAAACCCTGTTAGTAAGCATGCAGTTCTATTAGCAAACACAAGAGGGCAGTGTTATAGTGTTAACCCATAGGAGGGACGTGGAAACCCCCCCCCTCCCCCACCCCCACCCACCCCCCCCAAAACACACACACACACACACACACACACACACACACACGTCCTATGCTTTAAATATGTGTGTATGAAAAGCCCCCCATGGAAGTTATGATCTTTTCACCCAGTCACTCCACTTCCTCTTCCATTCTATCCCAGGAAGTGACAGAAAAAAAAGGGAGACATTCATGCATACACACACATGCTCAAAAATCACTACCAGTGACGACATCAGCTGCTTCCTGCTTCATCCTTTTCAGTCTGTTTGGATGGTTCAGCTGGCGTTTATATAACCTCTCTGTGCCTCTTTCCACCCGACCATCCAGGTTTCCAGCAAAGTGGTTAAACACTTTCCGTTTTCACTCCCTCTGAATGAGTTCTGGAATGACGTGGCTCCTGGAAGGCTGCTGTTTGCCTGGGTTAGTATTTTCCCCTCTGATTGCCCTGACAAAACTACATTTCATGCTTCATGCCCACACAACCAAGAGGTCAGGTGGTAAACTGAGGGGAGGGAGGGGTGATCTGAAGAGAGAGAGAGAGAGAGAGAGAGAGAGAGAGAGAGAGAAAGCAAAACAAATCGTATGAATGGATATATAAAGGTATTTTGTGACTAAGCTGTTATGGGAAAATCATCAAAACTCATGCTTTGTAGTAGCCTCATATAAAGCCGGTGATACACGGTCAACTTGCAACAACAGTTTTCCACACAACAAAAATCGATCCCTGTGTAACATTTCTCCAGGGATGAACTCACGTGACTTCGGGTAGGCCTGTCACGATAGTCAATTAATCACCTCATCGTCCGATTAATGTTAATAATAAAACTCATTTTCCTTTCCACGATTAATTAGCGGAATTAATGTGTGCATATTTACATAAGAGTGGCTGATTACCTTATGTCACATGGTGCCCTCATATCTATCTTCCTTCTGGTTCTCTTTTTATTTATGCTGTCATAGTCAGTCATGCCAGTGTCCCTGATAAACTCTCTTCTTTAACCTAACAACCTCTTGCTCTCTCTGTCTCTTTCTCTCTCTCCCTCTCTTTCTATGTCTTTGTTGAGCTACACATGCTACTTCTGAGACACCAGTGATTCTGATCCTTTTGCTCTGTGAATCCTGTGATCTGTCCTGACTACTGCTTCTCATCTTAAAGCCCCTCTCTCCTGCTGATGATGATCCATATGGACCTAAATATACACTCAAACTGTGAAGATGACTTTTCTCTGCTGGTGATACGAACTCTTTTGCTAAAATGATTTAGGACTACAATTACCATTACAATTTTAGGATTACCCACTAGACTTCATGTTAAACTATAGTGAAGCTTCTGCTACATGGTTTGTATTTTTATCTTGTTGGTTTCACCCACATGATGATGGGTTTCCTCGTTGATTCTGGTTCCTGTCAAGGTTTCTTCCTTATGTCGACTGAAGTAGTTTTTTTCTTTCCACCATCGCAGCAGGTTTGCTCAATACGTATGTATAGAGTTTATAATGGGGGGATTGGACGACAAATAATTAAAGCAGTCTCGCACGGGTGACTGCAAGTTGACCGTGTAACACATGCTTAAAATATTAGGTATCGTTACCACCCAGAAGTTTTATTATTTTCCAATTAATAGTTTTCCCAACATGAAAATTTCTTGATTAGGAAACAATACTTCAAAGAAAAGAAATCTATTTATATTTACATTTAACATAATGAAATGTCCACAAAGCAAGATAGATTACCTGTGAATTTGCGGTTAATATAGAAACAAGAAGTTATTAGAACGACTGCACTCATATAAATGCTACTGTCAGAATTACTGTTCTAGAAAACAATTCGACGCATTCTGACCAATCAGATTTGAGAACTGAACTGTGGTATAAAGTTGAGTAAGGAAAAGTAACAGGTATGCGCACTTCACTAATTACATGCATTACTCTTACAGCACAGGAAGGCAACTCAAAAATCATTGTGCTGTATACAATTAACCACCCTCAAGTTATTTAAGCTATAAGAGAGCATGAGTCATCCAAATATCCTATCTAGCCTAATCCATCATGTTTGCACTAGCTGTGTTGGACAAACTGGTCCCCCCGCGTGGATCCTTGATAGCTCCATTAGCTCTAAAAATATATAAAAAAAAGAATCAATTTCAGATACGGGGGACTTAAGTCATGACATTCCACTGATTGAAACAAATCAAGATAGATACAGATATAACTACAGATGTACATGGTAGGGAGGCTAAATATTATATTTAACATCCAGCGATGACTCATATCTGAATAATATCTGAAAAAGGTAATGAGTGTGTTTATGTTATTATTAAAAGGAGCTAATTAACACTTCGCAGAGAGCGAGATAGCAAAGCGTGACACACAGCAGCACAGAGTGTGTTGTTCTTTCTCACATCCACCCCCTCCGTCACCCGAGAGGCTGCGATCCCTGTGTGACATGTTATTCCTGTAAGAGGTCCTTGTTAAAACCTGAGGCTCTGCTGAATGAGACTTAACCACAGGCTGCAGGACAAGCAAGCGCTTCATAAAGACCAGTTGTGTGACAATGTGACATGCATACACACACACACACACACCAGAGTGGCATGTGAGAACTTATCAAACCGGACGAGTCAAACAGAATCAAACACAATTGCCTAAAACATGAAGAGGAAAAGTACTGGAGGAAAATTCTTTCACTTGATTGATTGGTTGATTTAATTAAATAACTGGTTATCTGTCCCTGAGGTTTAGTTCAATTGGTGTATTTTCCTCTTCATGTTTTAGGCAAGCCATTGTGTTTGATTCTGTTTGACTTATCCGATTTGATAAATTCTCACATGCCACTCTGGTGTGTGTGTGTGTGTATATGTGCGTGTGTGTATGCATGTCACATTGTCACATAACTGGTCTTTATGAAGTGCTTGCTTGTCCTGCAGCCTGTGGTTAAGTCTTATTGATTAGCTGGTGATCGGTCCCTGTGGTGTGAGTGTGAATAGTTGTGTGTGTTGGCCCTGCGATGGCCTGGTGAGCTGTTCAGGGTGTACCCTGCCCTCGTCCACAGTTGGCTGAGATGGGCACCATCAGATATAACTACATCCCGCGACCCTAAATAGGATTACACGGTTCAGAAAATGAATGAATGAATGATACAAATGAAGCGGAAATCAGAAAGGTAGTAAAAAGCAAACATAGGATCGGGCACCTATCAATAGAGACGTCTCTCAGGAGGTTTGTTTTTAGGCAGTGCCCAAATCTATATATATTTAATATATAGCTTTAATAGCTAATATTTAATCAGAGTCTTTTTTAATACTTTTCTAGATGTAAAGCTGATAGGTGGCAGCCTCTGGCAACCTTTCAGACAGTGAAATTTTGACATGTTCCTCTTTATATGGTTCTGCTCCTGTATTCATGCACACATAAGAAAAACCCAGTTCAGTTCAGTAAGCTACGTGCACACTGACCTGAACTGAACCATGTTTCTCTTTTTGATGACTCTCGACCCAATATAAAGTTCGAACGTTCTCAAAGTCTGTTTACCCACAAAAAATGAGAAAATGCATTTTAACATTTCATTGTGACGTGTGACGCAGGTGCTTCATGGAAATGTTGTCTAACAGCTAAAAGAGTGACGTTCATCATGGAAGAAAATCACACCTGGCAGGCCAAATTGAAGACACATCTGCTGGAGCACTGACTGTTGTTCCTACTGTTTTTTGGGTTTTTTTTTTAAACCACTGAATTTTTAAATTGGCTCTTAATACAGCATACAATAAAGTAACCCAAGCAGTAAAAGAGGTAAATAAAACATTTCTGTGTTGTTTCAGTGAAATATACACTCACTCATTCATCGAAACACTTATTCCTACTATGGTCGGGGGGAGGCTAGAGCCTTTCTCAGACAACACTTGGCAAGCCTGGGGTACACCCTGAAGAGCTCGCCAGACTTCTGCAGGGCCAACACAAACACAGTCATTCACACACTCATACTTAGTGGCAATTTGGAACAGCCAATTAGCCTTAAGTGCATGTCTTTGGACTGTGGGGAATCCAAAACTGGTGTACCCAGAGTAAACAACATCCAAATTCCACACAGATACACTTAAGCCCAGGCCTCGACCCCAGGGCCTTCTTTCTCTGAGGTGGACGTGCTAACCACTACACCACCGTGCCACCCAGCAGCTGTCATAAACAAAAGAAATGCAAATATTTGCACGTTTATTATAATTCACACTTCAGTTGTTTGTAGATTGAATAGCGAAAATTGAAATAATATTTAAATGTGAAACAATGAAGGTTTTTTTTTTTCACTCTCAGTATTTAGTTTGGCCTCCTTTGTCCTTTATAGCAGAGAACATAACAGCAATATATTGCCAGCGTTGTTTTTACAAATTTCTCCACAGTTTCTTTAGCACTGTGTTTCGAATTATTTGGGTCCGCTCACAAAGACTGTCTCCAGAAACCTTGTAATCAATTTGTCAGTCAATCAAATCCCAAATTTGTTCAGTTGGATTTAAATCTAATGACGTGTTTTGGGAGTCACAGTGATGCAAGTAAAAATAAATTAGCCCCGAGGGATGTTAAATCAACTGGGTGGTTCACACTATATTCTAGCTAGTCTGGGCTACAATGAAATCAGCCCCAACATGACCCTCAACCTCATGCAAAAGTGACCCTCAACTTTTATAGACCTCTGACCATCACACCCAAATGTGGTTCTTGCTCAGTTGAATTCAAATCTATAATCTTGACCTGTCCATAATTTCCAATATACCAGATTGTGGATTCTACTTGCACTTCCAATTGTTCACTCACTCACTCATTTGCTGAACCACTTAATCCTACTAGGATTACAAGGAGGCTGGTGCCTATCTCAGCTGACACTGGGCGAAGGCGGGGTACACCCTGAACAGCTCTTCAGGATTACTGTTTTCATGATATATGAATCCAAGGCTAAAATGATCTCTTAATTGTGGCAGGTGGGCTAATACATTCTTTAACCATTGAGCCTATGGTGTCAAAGTCTTTTTGTGACCAGAATTTAACCCACAAGGACACTTCCAGGACCACTGCAGATATTTTAATCCCTCTCTGCTCAAGTTGGTTTTACTAATAAATGGTAACAAGGCAATAAAAGCTCCATTGAAACGGTGTTTGTTGGTGCAATATTTTTTTTTTTTACCAGCTCATAAACTCCTGAAGAATAACCACTGCAAGTACATAAACGAACAACCAAAACAATGCATTTATTTTACTGAACACTTCCAGCTAAGTTCCCACATATAGCCGCTCACTCTAATCCAAGATATGCTCTAGAGAATTTCTCCTGAACTTCTCTGGCGATCTTCCGGGGAATTTCAAACATCTGGCCGGTCCTTTTGATGGGTTTACAGGAAGAGTTTGACCTCTGGCTCACTTCTTCTCGCTTTGTATGACAAAATAGCAGGAGGATTAAACTGTTTCGTGGTGAAAACATATAAACATCCATAACAATATAATTGGAGAGAAGGTATAATTTGGGGGCCAAGGGAAAATACAGAAAAGAAAATCCTAATAGCTCTGGAACACCAGGGAGTGACGCACAGAGAAATAGACCTCACAGTGGACAAATCTGTCTCTCTATCCACACACACACACACACACACACACACACACACACACTTAAGAAGGTTTACCAAGGGCAAGGTTTCAGTATGATGTGAGTGGGATGAATGAGGGGATATGATGCAGCCTGAGTCATAGTAAACATTCCCTATTTACTTAGGAGCTTGTCTTCTATTAACAGCCATATTATGCTAGTATGTGTATGTGTGCATGTGCATGTGTGTGTGTGTGTATGTGAGTGTGCGTGTGTGTGCGCGCGTGTGTGTGAACAGCACAAAATATATTTGCAACAGACGTTTAGCTCTTTTTCACAGAATGAAATTTGCATCATTACACATTTGCAAATTAGACTGCGTTGAGATGCTGCGTGCATCCTGGAAATCGAAAGAGTTGTTCATCACATTAAGTCCTGATGCGAGCTGAGAAGCTAAACAGTTATTGCTACTTCCTGTAACAATTACAAGGCTGGTCAGGATATTACTGATATGGAATCATTAGGGCTGCGCTGTATAGCACGCGTTCCCATCATATAGCCATAAAACTATAACGCATACACACGAGAACACATACACACTCATTAAAAGCTTAATAGGCGATAACTGGCCTTCTTAATTGTGGGTGAATGGAGAGCAGGTCCTCCTTTTTCTGTTATCATAAAATTATGGATAAAATTAACAAGCACAGAGGTTTTTTTATATATCACTAAAAATAAAAGTAAGTCAAGCCAATCAAACCAAAAAACAAAATGTACAGCTGCAGATTGTCATTGTGGGATGTCCCACGTTATGGGCAAACCACTCAACGGCGCTCCACCGGGGTGGCAAGACTCATTCCTTTGTTACAATGCCCTGCCAGCATGTCCAGTGGAATGTCTTTACAAAACAACAAAGGAGGGACTAAATCATCAAAAACATATGTGGTTGTGATGATTGAGGCATCCACATACTTTTGGCCATATAGTGTATGTCAAGCCATTTGTTCACAGGAAATACAATACAGGGCTATGCTTAAATAAATGAATGTGAGAATGAATGAAAGGAAGTGCAGCCCGTCTATTCCATTTCCACCAGCCTGTCCTGGCACTGCTTGACTTAGGTGTAAGTGCTGGAAGTGGTTCTGTCAGTGATATGCAACTCAAATATGACTCGGAATGACTCAGACATAGCTGCTGGCCGCATACCCACGAGACCAGCAGACTGTTTGGCTCTCAGCACTTGGATTTCTGTTTCTCTTTAACCCCATTTGCTTTCCATTTCAACACACAGACCTCACTTCCTCTGAGTCAGACAGCAAGTTGTCCCCAAATCACGACTCCTGTTAAGAGCGGAGACCTCCGCCAATGACTAATCTGTGATAAAAGAGCAAAGGAATGCCGAGCCCCAGCTGCATATGTGTAGCGGATTCTGGCGAACCCTTTGATGGGCTGTCAACGACATGGGCTCGTAACCGCACGGGCGACTCATAGTGAAATCATTCCGTCAGTCCTTGCCCCTCTGGCATTGTTCCAAGATGACTTCCCAAAAATCGAAAGGAGCCATGAAAAAAAGAGGGGGCTTACGGTAAGCACTCCTTCCTGGAATCTTGACGTGCTGGATGGATGACTGTATGGAATAATAATAAACTCTGATAAGTTACAGGAACCGCAGATTTGCAAAGCTTCAAGAGTGTAAGATAAAGCCCAAGTCTTTGTGTGTTCAACAGTTAATGGTTTAGGTTTATTTTATATTCCGTTAACTGGAATACTATCAGGGAAAAACAAAGCCTGTTATTGTAGTGTACATCATACTAATACAGTTTTAATGATATCACAAGACTCACTAATTTAACACTGTGAGAAGCAATGAACTGGGTGTGAGAAGCCTCAGGCCTGTCGCCTTGTGGAATCTGAATTTGAGAACTTGTTAGTACATTCTGGTGTGAAACAGATGACTTAAACTTGAAATGACTTCCAGTCCATGGACTTTAATAGCTGCAAAACAGCCTAAAAACAGCATCGAAACAGACGATCTTTTTAAATATGTCCTCAACTAAGATGTATCTGATTGGTTTGTAGTGTGTTGTTTAACTGTTACTCAATACCCTATACCAGGGGTATTCAACCTAATCCTTAAAGGGCATTGTGGGTGCAGGTTTTCATTCCCACCAAGCAGGCACCATACCCTCCATCTGTTTAAATCAACTGAGTTTTACTTTCAATTAACTCTCAGACGTGGCTCCTGCTTGGTTGGAATGAAAACCGGCACCCACATCGGCTCTTTGTGAATGAGGTTGAATACCCCTGCCCTACACCATACTATAAATCTCTTGAAAGATCATGTGCCAGCTCCCAAATAGCTGATGTCTGATATCAACAGTTAAGATCAATTAAGACATGTTGGCTATCATTTTGGATCATTTCCCTCATTAAGACAAATCTGCTCAGAAACCGGAGACTCCAAAACATAGATTAATTTCAGGGTCGCTGTCGATTCAGAGCCTCCAAATACATCCATCCCGGATTCCCCAGTACGCGTTGTCCTGACTTACGATCAGTGTTCCCGTTATATAGGCTCCGAGTAAACCAGGATAAAGCAGACTAAGATTAAAGGCAACTCCTTGATCTGAAAGTCTCTGTGCAATCTGATGTCTCTGGCTACTGATGTTAATCAATGTGAATTTCAGGCCAGAGGAACAGAAATAAATCTCAAGCTAGTCTGTCACTGGACAACCCAAACATGAAGCCACTTACCAAATTAGCAAAGCTTTGTGTTTATACTGTATACTGCATTTAGTGTATATAGACCACTGCATACATTAGTGTAGTGGTTAGGATGCTGGGCTCATGATCAAGAGGTTCTGAGTTCGAATTCCCATCAGACCCCCACTATGCCAAGACTCATAGGCAAGGTCTCAACCACAAGTTTGCCTCTGTCCTCAAAAAAAAAAAAAGAAAGAAAAAAAGAAAAGAAAATACTGGGAAGGTAACCTGATATGGACTAGATACGGAAACTGGGATAAACACCAGGCTGATGAGCCCGAAGACTCAGGTGCAAACAGACTAGCTTTGTGCATTGGTGAGCCCTTGGTGCCCATGAATTTGTTCCTGGTTCACCACTTTCCTTCCTTGAGCCACTAGTGTTAGGTACAAACCACTACGTACCAGGACACGCTTTGTGGTTTTGGAGATATTCTAAATCATTGATCTAACCATGATCTGGTCATGATTTGGTCCTTGTCAAGGTCATTCAAATCCTTCCATCTGCATTTTTCCTGCTTCCAAATTAGGAAAACTTATAAGGCAACTAAACACCAAGACAGCGTATAAGACAATATATGCACACTATACATAAGTACAACTACAGACATGGCAGCATGACTGCCATATGACACTCCAATAACCACAAACCAGAGTGCTATTTTTAACAATGACACAAATTGTCCTTATAACTCTATAACCCCAACAACACTAAAATCCACAGAAACTAGCGGGGGTGTTTACTAATCTGGCAACATTCACAGTAATACCAACAACAACTAGGACATAATGTTCCTGCCATGGTGAGTGTGTTGGTGTGCTAATGTATGCTCTTTAACAAAACCTGGCATGTTGAACTATAGCCTAAAAAAAACAACGTCATGGCTTGTTGTGATCGCGCCAGTCCTAATGCCAACGCCAAACTAAGCAAACCCGTTTCTGACCCAGCTTCAGAAAACATCATGGGGATTACTCTTCAGATAAATCCACACGCATACGGTAAATTTGGAATCAATAGATATTTACGAGCAGTGTGTGAATGTATATCGATATTACTATAAAAGGAAAAGCTTTTACACATTATTATATTGAACATAATCGTATACAGTAACAATGATAATAAAAAAAAGTTTACATATTACTGCAATTATTGTAATCCATTCTTTTCACCCCTAACAGGCTCCACTCACTTTGGCTCCAGAGTTTCTTGTTAAGGAAAACAAGCACAAGGTTTCAGATGTACCACACACCCAGCTGAGCAAGTGAACCGTTAACTGAATCAGATCTGAACTTCTATACATCCATACGTCAGTATTAAACAGAAAAATAGAGGAAGGAAAAAGTCATAACATCTTTAAAATTTATTCCACAGTCTTGCTTGAGACAGTTAGTGCTGAGTAAACATGGTTGGTCAATCAAGTGACCCCTTCCAGTGAAAGTAATCTGTTTGTTATGTCTGACTTCAGGAGCCATTTTCATGTCAAACCAGTGCTGCAGGGTTGCCAAGTTGGAGACATTGTTGCTAGATCTGGTACCATTTTTATCCCTTAAGTGACTTCATTCATTCATTCGTCCATTTTCTGAACCGCTTAATCCTAATTAGGGTGGCAGGGAGGCTGGCGCCCATCTCAGCTGACTCTGGCCGAGGGCAGAGTACACCCTAGACAGCTTGCCAGGCCATCACAGGGCCATTAAGTGACTTTAATTTTTAAAATAAGCCTAACGGCAAATCTAGCAACTTTTACAGCGTACACTGGTGACGATCTTGAATTCGATACGGGTCTCCAGCTCACAACACAGTCACTATTATTCAAATTTAGAAAGCAGAATTTACTATTGGTGTGTAATACCTGCCTTGCATTTGCGACTGATCACTAATAACCATAATCCCTCCCACAACCAATCACTGATAGCCATGGCTCCACCCAGGACCAATCACTGATCACCATAGTCAAGCCTACACCAATCACTGATAACCAGGATCCCGCACAAGCAATCACTGATAACCATGGTTCCCTACGGGACCAATCACTCATAACTAGGTTCCCACCAACCAATCACTATTAACCATTACCCTGCACAAGCATTCATTGATAATCATGATCAATGTCCACGTAATCATCAGTGACCATGAACCCACCCACAACCAATCATTGATAACCATGGTTCCCTCATGGACCAATCACTGATAACCATGTTCCCACAACCAATCACTATTAACCATGACCCTGCACAAGCAATCATTGATAATCATGATATCACCCAACCAATCACTATTAACCATGAGCCCACCCACAACCAATCATTGTTAGCTATGGTTCTGCCCAAGATCAATCACTGATCACCATGATCCCACCCAACCAATCACTGATCACCATGATCCCACCCAACCAATCACTGATCACCATAATCCCACCCAACCAATCACTGATCACCATGGTTCTGCCCAGGATCAATTCTTGATAACCATGGTCCAACCCATGATCACCACTCTTTGTCCTACACTCTTCCCTATTTGAACATTAATTTAAACTTTTTTTTGGAGATATTACATTTTATAAGAACAAAAAGCAAGTAAACATTTTCCTTCATGGCAATTGTTTAGTTTTTGTACACAGAACTATTCAAACAATGAAAGACACAGCACTATGACCTGGTGAAGAGACGAGGCTTGATCCTGGAAACACTGTTATTACGTCACAGCTATTAGGAATAAAAACACACCAAAACTGGAGGCGGGGCTAATTTCAGGGCTATAATTATCAAGTACAAAATAAACCAGCAGGACACACTGCATATGAACAAGGCTGTGGATGAGAGTTTTGTTTTTGATGTATCTTTACAAGTACATGGTTGAATCTATGTAGTCTATTAAAAAAGGAATTAAAAATCTGACCTTTATGAACAAACATAAAGACTAGTGCTAGTCGATGTTAGTCGTTTTGATATGAAGGTTTAATAAGAATCTTGACACTGATGTGTCTGGCTACCCATATATCCGCCTATTAGCTATACCACTTATCCATTAGGGTCACAGGAGAGATGGAGCCAGTCCCAGCTGACTTCTGGTCTTCTGAGATAAAACTATTCCAGGAATTCACCACTTTCTACAACAATACATTTAACTCTACCTGTAGACATACTGCAGGTTCACATAAGGCAGACATATGGCACTTTTTATGGCATGTATTAATAAAGATTTGTTAGCATTGGCAAATAAATGTGGTGTAGAAGAACTAAAACACTCAGACAGAGTGAGTGTGGTTAGAGGCAATTATTCATAACTGGGGTGGAATCATTATCACTTTGCATCAGGCTGAATTATACCATCATTTCTTGACTATTTTCCAAATAATTGCATTCTTGAAGTTTTCTGTATGGGCAATAGAATCTCTCTCTCTCTCTCTCTCTCTCTCTCTCTCTGACACACACGCACACATACAGCCGTCTGATGCAGATTTCCAACTCATCGGCTGCTCTGCTGCATA
>JAQMYF010000024.1:7851238-7861708 GCA_030014195.1 Neosilurus mollespiculum
ATTATACCTACTAACAGCACAGAATGCCACACTGCACCCTGTGTGTTTATCATTCAACAGTCTGTTTCTTGATATGGGAATGAAAATCTCCAACCATCTATTTCCAATTCACTCAAACGACCATGGCTGGTGAATTCAAAGGTCAGAGTTTACCTCGATAAATGTTGACACAATATCCTTTCCCCTTCAGGGTTTTCAATTTGTAGAATTTTATACTGAAGCTTTAAGATTAAAAAGTACAAATGTATTTAATTTATTTAGGTATATTGAGTAACATACCTAGAAATATTAAATACAAAAGAATTAGGAATTAATTATGTGGCTGCTTAAGAGCAGACACATATTTCTATTCACCCTAGAAAATGGGACTGTTATTTTTCCTCTTTTTATTATTCTTCTTCCGTTACATTTAATGTGGCCCGAACAGCAAAGTGCACCCATGCACTGTATATATCAAAACATGTGTCTCGACGCTGTGAAGTGTGCTATTAATTTTATTGGCATTTCGCGTTACCATGGCGACACCATTAGCCAAAAACCACTCCCAAAAATCCTACTGAAATGAATAGGGAGAGGTCGACACACGGTCATGAAACTCACCTCACTTTGACTTTTAACTCGCTTCTACTCACATAATTTTCACTCTACACCAATAAATTTTACATCAAAAAGGAGGAAAATCTGTGCTGGTTCTGACCATGTAACGTTCGAGTCAACAGCACTTGTAAATAATGTGAAAGTGAAATGACGAGCCTCTGACCGACAGCTGGACCGTTAATCTGTCAATAGAACTCAATACAAAACTTTGGTGTTTGAAATCATTTAAAATCAACATGAGGTCATTTTTACATCGTGATTTGTTGAATATTTTTCAAAGTACAGCAAAATGATTTATATCACTGCTTTCACCAAGTTCTTGGCTTTCAAACGCTGTCAACCTCATTGCGATAGGAAATATGGTTTCCAAATCAGAAGTCCAAAACGAGAGGTGCGCCTTATGCATATTTCAGTTGAAAAGGCAGTTTAACTGTCAGTAACTGCCAGATTAATCACCATGAAATGTTCTGGGTCTGAGTACGTGATGTCACAGCAGATTGGCACAGAATAGAAGATTATCTTGGAAAAAGCTTTTTAACTCGCTCCTACTTCCATAATTCTCACTCTACACTGATGCATTTTACATCAAAACGGAGGAAAATCTGTGCTTGTTCTGACCATGTACCGTTTGAGTCAACAGAACTTGTAGAAGTTAAATGGCGAGCCTCTGACTGACAGCCGTACTGGGAAATTCTACATTGAAGTCAATACAAAACAGAGCGTTTTAAAATCATTCAAAATCATTATGAGGGTCATGTTTAAATCATGACTGTTTAAATACTTTTTACAGTACAGCAAAATACGTTATATCGCCACGTTCATCAAATTCTTGCCTCTCAAACGCTGTCAACCACATTGAGATAATTAATTTTATTAAAAAGTTTAATAACTTGGCTGAATCTTCTGAAACTAGAAACACTCTCAGAGAGTGCAGACCTCCACTAAGGTAGTGCAATTTCACCTTTACAGGGGTTATAGTGCCAGATGATTTTTGAGCTCTGTACTTTTTCTCACGGCGCATTCTGGGTGATTTCTGCCTCCATGCCCTATCGCACAGTGTTTAAAAAAAATACTTCAAAACCGTCCTGGATCCGGATCACGCACAAAATTTAATCAGTTCTTCATTGGCCCAAGTCCAACATTTGGTTAAAAATTCATGAAAATTCTTCCATTAGTTTCTGAGTTATCATGGTCACACACACACACACACACACACACACACAAACCCAGACAGACACACGACGGTTTTCTTAACTAGCCTCCTTGGTGGAGGTAATATAGGATTCTAGAACCTTACTCTAATGTCAGTCACTGATCTTAAGCAAATATTAGTATACAAACCACGCTTTAAATAACAAAGGGTTAATGTACATCCTGGCAGTATCATGTCATGAGCTAAACCTGGGGCTGAGAAGGCCATCTGGAGTTTCATTTTCATTTCCTGTACCACTTTAATTTCCTTTATTAGGGTCACGGTGAGGCTGGAACCCATCCCATTCAACTTCGGCCGAGGGCGGGGTACACCCTGAACAGCTCGCCAGACCATCGCAGGGCCAACACACACAACCACACACACACACACACACACACACACACACACACACACACACACACACACACACACACACACACACACACACACTCTCACCTAGAGGCAATTAGGATTATTCAAATAGCCTACTGTGCAAGTCTTTGGAACATCTATACTGTAGACATATATAAAAGTATAGCATAAGCAGACAGTGTTAAAATGCTGCACACACACACACACACACACACACACACACTTTCATTCATTTGGAGTAATCACTTTATCCTTGTCAGGGTCTCTGCTGATCCAAAGCCACAGAAAAACTGTGTGAGACGGGAGACTTCACTTCACACGTTCCTTCACTGCCTACCTACATGCTCTGAGAAGGTGGGAGGAAACTGGATAACCCTGAATAAACCCATGCACTGAAAATATGTAATGAGACTCCAAACACAGACAGTAACCTGAGCTCAAGTTCAATCCTACCCCTCCAGCCACACACACACACTCACACACTTTTCCAAATCCTCTGCTACCGATCCTGCCCCTCTTACACATCACTCAGTAGCTTGAAAGGTCAGGAACTGTAGTGACCAGATGTGTTGCCCTGGAGAACAGGGAGGAGAGGAAGTGGAGCTAAATCCTACACCTGGTTCACTTCATCCTGAGTGAACACACACACACACACACACAAAGAGGCCAGGATGACATGGAACTCCCCTACCAATTCTCTCTCCCTCCCTTTATTAGAGTCACTCTCCCTCCCTCCCTCTTCTCTCTATTCTTATTTCCCGTCTCCACCAAGCCAGATGGCAGCAGTGTCATTTCTTAGCGATCCGAAGTGCTAGCGAGTTAAACTGTGTCCCAGCTACCAAATGTGATCAGAGAGTTCTCACAACAGTCGTGTCTTCAACCAGCTCTAAAAACCTCATACAGAACATTACTGTGATGAACAGAAGCACCAGGGTTTCGTCTGGGTCACCATCAGGTCAGAGTCGACCTATTTCACACCACCGGCGCTGTCGGCTGACGCGCATTCCAAGATGACAAAACAAAACGCACCGGTCTCTGAAGCTACGCACATCTTAGCAACAATTGACTCGGTGTTTTGTAGCAGGAACACAATAGAGATGTACGTCACGCGGACCTCGGTTAAGTGTGCGTCACAGAAATGCTGAAGGAGTGCTCATAAACACTCCCAGAACCAATGATCCCAGATTTACGAGAAACGTTAGTAGAAAAACCATGACCTTATGTCCACCAGGAGCCGAGACACCGTCGACAAGAGTCTCATTTGAGCTGGTGCTGATTACAGCAGGCAAACAAGGGTGCGCCTTTCTTTTAAACAGCATTCCAGAAAATCCACATCGCAGGGTTGGGACAGAAAATCCGAACACATGTGCAGGTCACACTGACATTATACGCTTCTGTGTGTGTGTGTGTGTGTGTGTGTGTGTGTGTGTGTGTGTGTGGGAGGGTTTATGATTGGAGTTGGTTGATCATCAGGGCAAGGTGCATAGCATAACTATCATGCCCCGCCCCTTTCACCTCACACAGTCACACATTAACACTAATAACTGAAGCTCTAGCATGGATATGGTCATAAAATGAAAACCACCTGCACACTATATGTGTGTGTGTGTGTGTGTGTGTGTGTGTGTGTGTGTGTGTGTGTGTGTGTGTGTGTGGGCTGAGTGAGACATTAGAATCAGATTAGCATGTAGCACATAATACCAAAATACCCAACAGAAATCCAGAGAATCCATAAGTATTACTGTCTATTTCCCAGAATCATTCCAAGGCAGCCGCACATACTCTAACACACACACACACACACACAAAACTCTCACTTCTACAAACACTCTTACTGAAAACCTGACACGCCCACAAAGCCGCCACATTACAGCTGTGTTCAGCATAAAAACAGCTCCAGAATAACCGGAGGAACACTCACGTCTCGCCCTGTCTACCCTGTGCGTCTGTCCATCCCGCCGCCTCGTTGCCTTCTGAGAAATGCCGAAAAGGAGAGAGAAAGAGGCTGAGCTAGAAGGAGAGAGAGAGAGAGAGTGAAAGAGAAAGTTATCCTGTATGATCCAGCATGACTGTGCCTCCAGGACGACCATCCTCTCTCTGAGCAGAGTCTGCTACTCTGATGGAGCGTATATGCGTGTGTGTGTGTGTGTGTGTGTGAGAGAGAGAGAGAGAGAGAGAGAGAGTGTGTGTCAACTACACAGTCATACATGACACATCCGACAGCTCCGATTTCTGCCAAGTGAGTCAACACGTAAGCAATCTCTTTCTTGCCTTCTCTTCCTCATGCCTTTCCAGTCCTCCCTCCGCCTCTCTTTCTGTAAATGTTCACCGGCTCATCTGTCTCATCTGAGTCATCGGCGGGCGCAGTGCGCTGTTCCAAACAGCAGGTCGTGCTGTTTCACCGTCCCTGCGATCTCTTTTACGTAGCTGCTCTGTGCTCATTAACACGCACTGCGGACGTGTACGCATCACGAGAGAGAGAGAGAGAGAGAGAGAGAGAGAGAAAGAGAGAGAGAGAGGGAGAGAGGATGAGTGAAATCAAAAGCAACAAATTGCCAGATTAAAAAAAGAAGATGCTTTTTATTTTTTTGCAATAAACCGAGTATGAGGGAGACTGGTGCCTAAAGTAGGCGTGAGATAAAGAGGTGCGCTTTGCTTTATTCAGATGAAATGGCCCACAGATTACATCTCTCTCTTACTCACACACATACACTCACACACAAAGAGAAAATTATTGCATACAAATAATATGTGTATAAATAAAAGCTCATCTGAATCACACAAGCAATCAAAATTTGCTTTGCACACAAATTCGCACACTGTTCACTGAGTATACATACAGATATGGCAAGAATGCGTCCATCCGTGCTACGTAATGGTGCATTACGATGATGGAATGGCTTGTACCCCAATCATACAGCAGTCATCAGCCAGAGATGGAGGGGCTAGCATCTGCGTCCACCAAAGACCCACAACACAAAACTCTGTGTCTCAATCGGTGCACTTCCGTTAATACACTTCCATGCGGTCTACTTGCGTAGAGTGTGAACTTCTACACGGTAGAGTTGTCTAAAATCGAACACAGCTACTTGTGAACTTAGCAGAAATAACAACCGTGACATTCAACCACGACTGTCACATCACGCGCTAAAAATATCTACCTGCTTGACTTTTTGCTCACCACTTAAAAATGTATGTGTGTGTCAACACCATACACTCCTCAGACTGCCAGACACTACTTTGGTGAGCCTTCCCCTTTGTTACATAGCTAAAATAGTGATCACTGAGCATTATGGGTACAAAGCATGTAGAGTGGCGGAACTGTGGCGCAGTGGTTAGCACGTCCACCTCAAAGCAAGAGGGTTCTGGGTTCGATTCGGACATTTCTATACTGAGTCCTGAGTCGCGTGGGTTTCCTCTGGGTACTCCGGTTTCCTCCCACAGTCCAAAGACATGCATGTTAGGCTAACTGGCTGACCAAATTGTCCGTAAGTGTGAGTCAGTGTGAATAGTTGTGTGTGTGTTGGCCCTGCAATGGTCAACCTCGACTTCACCCAGTGTCGACTGAGATAGGCACCAGTCCTTCATCTGCAAATGAGTGAGTGAGTGAGTGAGGATGCAAATTTACACTCTACCCTACATTCTAAGTACATTATCCAGGTGCTCTCAGGGACTCGTAATGCACTGAATGTCCTTGTGCTTGTCAGTCTGAACACAAGTATGTGCTTAAAATAGCAAGTGTAAATACTTTAGAATGCAAACTGACACATAGAACAACTTTAAACTGCTGTTCACGGGTCACATGGCAGCATAACACAATTACAGGAATGCACTATCCACCCTCTGTCACATACATGAGCTCACATCAAAATAGTGACGTGTAGCTAGCATCGCAGTGGGTGATTCACAGGAAAATGACACGAAGCCATCCATCTGACCATGAGAGATAACCACAAATGGCTAAATTTTAACTTTTCGGGAATTTTTTTTTTTGACATCAACATAAAAAAAATTATTTCCGGATGCACACAGGGCGAGAACTTCCAATAATAATAATCTGTCGGAAATCATGCTGATCTCCTTCCATAGCTGACAGCAGTGTTTTTCTAATGAGTCAAAAACACCTCAATTTTGGCAAAGTGGTTATGAATAATTTGTAAAATACAGTGCTGAAAATGCAAATAAGTCATAATAACAAAAAATAAATATTAATAATAATAAAACTCTGCCTCTCAGAGTAATGAGAATATCTGCAGAAATAAAAATTATTTCTGTATTGTGTATCAAAATAATGAAAATGATAAAACTGAACTCAGCGTTTCACTATAATCACACGGTAATGAACGTGGCTTTGTCCTTGTGAGCTTTATCTGACACTCACTCCGGTCCGCCCAAGTAAAAACTGACCACTCCCACCTGTATAAGAGTGAACACTGACCACTCCCACCTGTATGAGAGTGAAGACTGACCACTCCCACCTGTATGAGAGTGAACACTGACCACTCCCACCTGTATGAGTGAACACTGACCACTCCCTTGTGTACAAGAGTGAAGACTGACCACTCCCACGTCTATGAGTGAACACTGACCACTCCCTCATGTATAAGAGTGAAGACTGACCACTCCCACCTTTATGAGAGTGAAGACTGACCACTCCCACCTTTATGAGAGTGAAGACTGACCACTCCCGCCTGTATGAGAGTGAAGACTGACCACTCCCACATGTACAAGAGTGAAGACTGACCACTCCCACCTTTATGAGAGTGAAGACTGACCACTCCCACCTGTATGAGAGTGAAGACTGACCACTCCCACATGTATGCGAGTGAACACTGACCACTCCCTTGTGTACAAGAGACCACTCCCACCTGTATAAGAGTGAAGATTGACCACTCCCACGTGTATGTGAGTGAACACTGACCACGCCCACGTGTATGAGAGTGAACACTGACCACTCCCACCTGTATGAGAGTGAAGACTGACCACTCACATGTATGCAAGTGAACACTGACCGCTCCCTTGTGTACAAGAGACCACTCCCACCTGTATGAGAGTGAAGATTGACCACTCCCACATGTATGCGAGTGAACACTGACCACTCCCACCTGTATGAGAGTGAAGATTGACCACTCCCACATGTATGCGAGTGAAGATTGACCACTCCCACATGTATGCGAGTGAACACTGACCACTCCCACCTGTATAAGAGTGAAGACTGACCACTCCCACCTGTATGAGAGTAAACACTGGCCACTCCCACCTGTATAAGCATGAAGACTGACCACTCCCACACCATTTCCGCCTGTATGAGAATAAAAATTGACCATTTCCACCTGTACAATCTCAAAATAATTAGATTTGTATAAATATCTCCCAAAAAGCTCACAATTGTCTATAACACTATTCTTATGCTGTAGAATTTAAATTTGTCTTCACTGAAACTAAGAGACTCAAGCCTTCCCCAGCATGACAGAGCCCGTGTGCATGACCTGAGCTCCATGAAAGTGTTCAATGTTATAGTGCAAGAATTTGAGCGTCCTACACAGAGCCCTGAACTCTGGAACACTGACTGCACCCCGAAACGTCAGTCACCGGGTCTCATGAATGTTCTAATGCTTAAATGAACCCAGAGCAGTGGCACTTATTATATCAGCAAAGGGGTACGTTGTGTGTTAGAAGTTATCAGGAAGATCCTCAAAATTATGAAATTTCTTAAAACACTATGACCGGCATTTCCAATTCTGTCTTCTCAAGTATCCAAAAGGTGTGTTTTTTATTTATGATCTTAGTGAGTCAGAGCCACAATCATTCTTACTCTGTTTCTGGGGAATTTTCATTTGTTATGTGTATCACTGTAGAATACATTTGGCATACAGCCCAGAGCAAAATGTCCATACAACGCCAGAACTGTCATACATTTCCATCACGATGAGGCTATTTGGTCTCTACAGTATGTTAATCACAGACACACACCGACACGGGCACACACACACTTCAGCACCAGATGGATTGAATGTAGGAGGAATCATTACTGTGACAGGTGCCTTTTCAAGTCATAGCACAGGAATCTAGTGGTAGACCTCGCATTCACACACAAACACACACACACACCCACATAAACACAGGCGGTTGGGATTTGAGAGTGGCGCCACAAAGTGGGGAGCACAGTGGTACGACTCATGCTTGTGGTCATGTGACTCAACCCACAGGAACTTAATGGTCAGTAACTAAAAAGTATGTGTTGTACACACTCTTCTTCTCTGTCCATTGACCCTTTACCCAGTTATCACCTTCCAATTCACAACTCCTTCCCTCTTTTTTCCACTCACATTCGCGGTTCACAGCCCAAAGCACTTCAGCTGTTTCGGAATCAACCAGCAATCCCAGTCCCACTTCCTTCCTCTCTTCCATTCCTCTGTTCTTTTTATCCATTAACCACAGAATGCTTCCACTGATCAATTCTGCCCTTACCGATCTGAGATCAGGTCTGGCTTTGTGGTCAGAAACTCACTAGACGTGGACTATACAACAGACCACAGGCTTTGGAGATGAGTTTCACTAACTGCTTTGGCAGTCTGGCTGCTTTGGTTTAAATGTTAAATGCCCTTAATCTGCTTGCAGCTCTGTATACAGTAACATATAATAGCCCCTAAAAAAAAGGGAGTGGGGAATAGTCGTGCAATTTTGCTATGATCCAGGCAGAAAGTCAAATTCTGTACCAAATTTGGGACGCTGGCAACCGAGAAATACTTCTGCTAGCCTATGACAGTGAGCCAGACAGTCTTTTGAGTGACGTTTGTGCATCAAGATGGGTGGAACATCATTTTCGAGTGACACCCTACCCCTCTCAAAGCACGACCGGCACTCAAAATACTTTGCCCGGCTCACTACTTCATGGCCATAGGAGCATTTTAACTCCACAGCCAAACACATATGCCTGCATGTTTTACAAATCGCAAATCCACATCACAAAAACATGGGTATTACAGGTCCTGATGTTAACAGCTTGATAACACATGGAATACTCACTCCTAAGCGTTACTGCTCATTTAGAGTCAATGTACATTACTGTGGTGTGATCCATTTGTTTGCTACAGGAACAGTCCTAGGACTTTTGGTTTGCATCTTCATTCATTCATCCCCCCAACCATCCAAAAAACAAAACAAAACAAAACAAAAAACCCCTATATACACACTATAAAAGCTAGAAGACATGAATGCTAGTGAAATGCTACATTTCGCTGAGGCTTCTGATTCATATTTTTCATTCTTGGACTACAAAAACACCAAAGCAAACATATCCCTCAGATAAAAACTTTTTTTCTACTTCAAAACTTTTCCCTACTTTATAGTTAGGATGAGGAAGAAAATCACCTGATTTGAAGCTCCAAAGGCTCTGGCAAGCTTTTAAAATCCACATTTATACTGGCGGTCCATTTTCTGTGCAAACATCTAGATTTTTTTCCCTCTGAGAATGTAAGAACTTCATCAAACAGCCCTGAACTTTAATCCTTGTATCCCGGAAAAGTGATCTGTTTTCACCATGCAAACCAGCCCAACATCTGACAATTCAAATGTCAGGATTTCACCTCCTGTACACACCTCTTCTATAACACCCAGATTATATTACAGGCTGTCATAGGATCTGCTGTGGGCCCGTTTCCTCCACAGCATTGTTCTCAGTGTGACGTGATGCGGCTGATCTTGGATCGGTGCTGCTCGTTGCCTGACGGGAATTTTTTTCATCTGGCCTTCAGTAATCCTCTCTAAGTGCGGCTCAGTGGAGACAAAGTTCATTGTGGAAGGTGTGGTGAAAATTATGTGCCAAGAGTAAAGCATGGTTTCACAACAGGTACCATCAGGCAAACACCTACCCACACAAACATTCCTAACATTGTCGAAAAATATGAAAAAGTAGACTCATTTGTGTACAATTTATGTATTCATTTCTGTAGCCTGTAATGTGTCTTGATTGAGGACTAAAAATAAATGTGTGCTTCCCCCTATGCGAGTGTGCTTCCCCCATAACAATGACTGATTTCGAAAAACACCACATTCTGAAAGGTTTTATTTCACTTACACGTCAGCAATTTACCAACGTTTCTTTTTGTAAAGATAAAGAGATCTTTATTGCCAACAGTCGCATGAACAATGAAAATCAGTTCAGAAGCTCTCTGTTTAGCAGCAATTATAAAAAAGTACACAAAAGACAACTATGGTAACTACACTAAGCAATATATGTGCATACACCTACATACACATACCTATATATACATACATATTACATATATATTATATTATGTATATAT
>JAQMYF010000024.1:7905461-7919388 GCA_030014195.1 Neosilurus mollespiculum
GTGTGTGTGTGTGTGTGTGTGTGTGTGTGTGTGTGTGTGTGTGTGTGTGTGTGTGTGTGTGCGCGCGTGTGTGTGCGTGTGTGTGTGTGTTGGCCCTGCAATGGTCTGGTGAGCTGTTCAGGGTGCACCCGCCTTGGCCCAGTGTCAGCTGAGAGAGGCTCCAGCCTCCCCGTGACCCTGATAGGATTAGGTGAGTGAGAGTTTATGTAAAGAGTCAGAATTGTTAGTCGCTGTTTTTGTGGTTACTATACAAACAACAGCGTATTAGAACAAGCACATCAATATAAACCTGTTAGTTACAGCCGATGCTCTCCCTCTGGCCAATCAGAATAAAGAACTCAGTGGTATAAATCATAATATCCTTTAGACAATGTAGATCAATTCCAACACCAGTGTTTGTTCATAAATCAAATTCCAAGCCTTCACTTCATTACAAACCTGTCTTCAGCTGCCCTATAATTACAGTTTAGCACCTTACTGTATGGAACGCCTTCGTCAGCTTGACATTTAATTGCCCCTTGTTGAAAGCTAGCACAGCCTGTAGTTGTCTAATAGTCTTTAATAGTTGTTTGAATTAAGACATTTGACACAAATGTGATTTATTATTTAAGCAGCAGCACAAAACCTGAAGGCATGTGAGTGTTCTTATTATATAAAAGAACGATTTGAAAATAAAAAGCAGTCGTTCATACCAGGCTCTGTTGCCATACTAGGAAGATTTACAGGCTACATTTTGTTTAAACTGCCCTGGCTGTGACTCTCTAATGCCCTACTGCATCACCGGATGTTTACTAGGGCCATGACTCAGCTGTTTCATGGTTGTTCAAGAATTAAAAGATAGATGTGTTTGAGCTCAAGACGTGATAAGCCCGGTGAACAGTAATGAGGTTGCAAATCAGGCCCGGTGAAGAGACAGACAACATGCTGTGCAAATGGGTCCCATTGATCTGTTTGTGTGCTTTCCTTCTATACTGCGTTCAGATCCATCAGACTCCTCACAGTGGCAGAGAAGGATGGTGTGGTTTTAAATACGAGATGAGGCTCTCTTTTCTTGTGAGGAATTGACCTGATTTCCATTTGACCAAAAAGGCTTTGCTCCCCAAGAAAACAAGCGACCCTGGCGCTCGGTGTCTTTCTGTACCGCAGAGGACTCATCAATAGTTCAGCACGTCGGAATTTGTTAATGTTGCGTCCAAACTAAAAGTCTGCCAAAAGCCGAAAATGACCCATTACCATTAATTCAGAACAACACACGATGTTCTGATGGAAGGGCCAATGATTATTTCATATTACGATAAATGTTTAGCTAATGCTGTCCAAACTGCAAGACACTAGAGTGTCTCCATGATAACAAATAGAGGAACTTTTACGCTTTTCAACATGTTCCAGATTACAGTTTGTTTACCATCTGTAATGATGAAGTAGGAGCTTTGAGGAGTCATTTTTAAACATTCGTCTAAATTTAGTTGTTGCTAATTTCAATCCAGGGTGGATTGAGTGGCTGTCATCCTTCAAGGATCCTTTAAAAACACGACAGTAGATGGACTGGCTCTGCTATGTTGCTCCATGTGTGAAGGAGTATGAATGTTTGTGTGTAATATGCCCTGCAGTGTTCTAGTAGCCTATCCAGGGTGGAATACCATCTTACTGCCAGTGTTCCAGAGATGCAGGTGGTTCTGGATCCACCAAAATCCTAACCTTACTGAAAAGGAATGAATGCATGAATAGTTTGCACCAACCACATAGAAGTGAAGAAGAGAGTGCAGGCAGGGTGGGACCAGCCATGTCTTTCACTGTCTGTGGTGAGAGGCATGTAAAGGAACCATTGCTCTTGCATGTAAAGAGTAGGCCACTGGGTGGCAGTCGGCGTGTTTTTGCTCTGTGATGGCCTGGCGAGCTGTCCCTCGCCCAGAGTCGGCTGAGATGGGCGCCAGCCTCCCCGCGACCCTAATTAGGATTAAGCGGTTCAGAAAATGAATGAATAAATGATATGAATAAACATCACAGACAGCTGAACACACTGATGGCTGAGATAACAGACACCAATGTCCTTTTAATTAACAATGGAAAAGAGACTATCCTTCCAAATAGATACTCTGAGCCAACAACTGGCAAGCTAATTATTCTCTAATGGATTGCAGGCACAGAAAAGACTTGAAAGCACACAAGTTCAGAAACGCTGCACTAATCTGGAAGGGCTCCACTGACCTGCATACTGTCCTGTCTCTGCAGTGCATGGTTTTGATGCCCGTCCCCGCTGAGGGGCAGCAACAGGTTGTGCAATGGGAACATCTTGTCCTCTCAGGTTGCTTTGCAATCAAAGCATTTCTGATGGTATTTGCCAAGTCAAGCTTGTGACATTGCTCTGTGAAAACGTATCCCTCCTTGATGGCCACTTTCAAAGCTGTGCTTTGTGTTTCTTACCTGCCCTTCCCTTTCTCTCGCTTGCTCTCACATGCACACATGCAATCACAGGCCAGGTCTTGATAGATGTGGTTTTGAATGGGTAGAGTGAAGTAGCTGTAGAGAGTTGCTCTTTGTGAGGGACATTTTGAGAGAGATGTGATTTCACATCAAGTGGAACACAGGGTACAGGACACTGCCAGGTCTGCTTGCCTGGCCACATTCCTCTCCCATTCAATGCTTGGGAACCAAGGCTTCAGCGCAAAGTGGAGTGCAAATATTGAGTGGACCACACTGTTAGGCTTCAACCGGGCTGGGTGGGAAATATAAGGGGTTCCTGCTTAATAAGCAATGTAAGCTAGATATCATGCATAAAGACGTCTTTGACAAGTTTGTTCCATGTAATAAGGGCACCTTACTAGGTTTTATTTAGAGTATCTCTAAGTCTATATTCCATTAAAAGCTCAGGCTCTTGCCATGAACCAGTTTCAGACATTGAGATGCAAACATTTTAAAGCAAAACCCTAAATAATCACGAGCATAAAAAGAGAGTTCGGAAAAACTTCAGCTGATATAGTTGGGAGCAGTTAGTCATGTGTAAATGAAATGTCCTCCACTCTGCAGCTCTCTGTGGTTGATTGCTTGCAAAGTAGTTTCAAAAACCTCTTCCTTTTCAAGAAGCCAATTTTTCTCCATAATAAATGAAGCGAGTTAGAGATCGTGCTTGCTGCATCAAAAACAGACTTTCCAAAAAAACTCGCTTCCAAAACAATATTAGCATCGCATGCAAATTTGTCATTAACATGCTATGCTGACCTTTTTGATTATTGTTATTATTTGTGGCTGACTTTTATGAATTAGAGAGTCGGACATTAGTTTGAAGTTCACTGGTGAGTTTGTGTTAAGAAAGCACAGTTAATTAAAAGAGTCTAATGTCTCGCCAGTGTTCATGGTGGTATATACCATACTAACAACTTAGTAAGAATCTAATACAACTTAGCTTTTAGTATGTTATTGAAAAACATGTATAAACAGAACAATCTTTTTCCTTTATAGTACTAAAAACTTAAAGTAATAAATTACATAAAAAAAGTATTTATTTTGCATCAATAATTAGCATAATGTTAATGTGCTTTCAACAGGGCATTAACCTTTATCTTACTTTGTACATGGGAATTGAACCTAGCCAACATCACAGTATACATACAAAATTGTCTAAAAGTCAAAAGCAACCTATTTTAAAATTTTAGCATGAATTTTACTATGCAAGGAATAATGTAGTTTGAGCTGGACATTTACATAAAATAAACAGAGTGATCAGGACCCTGACACACAGCAGAAGTGTCTTATATCACCCTGAAGAGGTTTATTTTGTGATTATGGCCAGTTTGCTGTATACTATTCCCCTTATTACACAGCTACTTGCAAAATACTAATTTAAAGGTTATTAAGTTGATTTAAAAAAATTTTTTTCCCCACTATCGACATGCTCTATAGCAACAGTGTGTTATAAAAGAATAATTGGCCGATGAATGCCGTAGTTAACCAATCAGAATCGAGTATTTAAATAAATACTGTAAAAGCCATGTATACAATGAAATAAAACTTAA
Organism: Neosilurus mollespiculum; assembly: GCA_030014195.1. NCBI lineage: Eukaryota > Metazoa > Chordata > Actinopteri > Siluriformes > Plotosidae > Neosilurus > Neosilurus mollespiculum. The sequence continues at coordinate 7,909,475 of JAQMYF010000024.1, forward strand.
AGCTATGTAAAAAGATTCTTATGATTTCTACATTATATCAGTACAAAAACATTTCGATTTCCAAATTTTCCAGAAAAAATGCAAATGCTCCAGAAAAATGTTTGAATGTCAGGAAGCCCCACATCACAGTCAGAAGAAGACCACACTGCACCCTGATGAACGCAGCTTTGATACAGAAAAAAGAAGGGGCGTGGCCAGGCACCATGTTTTCTGACAGCCATTTAAATCTGATTGACAGCAATCGCGATAATCTATTGACGACTCCACATTCTGTCATCAGTCGTCCCATGCCTGTTCCCTAAGCCCCCATCACACACAGATGAAGGCCATGAAGACCACACTCCATCTTGAAAATTGCACTGAATGCAGAGGGGGTGTGGTCAAAATGGTTCATACTACGTCCTTGATACGTCCATGCCAGGTTGTCACTGGGTCAAACATGTTTCTACAAATTCCTTACCATGCGCAAGATTCGGCACGCACCATGTCCCATGTCTTCTTACCTCGACCAAGTTTTCTTGTGTCCACGTCTACATTCAACAAATCTGTGCCATGCTTGTCCTACATCAGTGAAGTCCCGACTAAGTTTATGCTGTTACTACTTCGGTGGTGTCATTACTACATCCTCATTGAGTTTATACTGCGTTCCATGTCAACACCCAATTTGTTTTTTAACATGTTCAAGATTCCACGTCCACCATGTCCATGAAGACCACACCACATCCGTATCAGTTTCTACTGTGTTTCTACTACATTGTACAGGTTCTATTGCATCCACCCAATTTTTTGAGGATGTAGTGGGACGTAGCAGGAACATGGCTGAGTGTCACAGGGGATTATAGAAAGCATTGTATTATATAAGATACCACTTTTCAGACACACACACACACACACACACACTCACACACAAGCCCTTAATGAAGGCTTCTGGGATTTGTCGCATAAATAAGAAGCAAGTGCAGTAGTAAAAATCTCCGGAAGAACCCTGGCTGGTTCCGCAACACGTTCAATAAAACTCACCAGATTCATTCATTCATTCTGAACCGCTTAATCCTAATTAGGGTTGCAGGGAGGCTGGCGCCCATCTCGGCCGACCCTGGGCGAGGACAGAGTACACCCTGGACAGCTTGCCAGGCCATCGTTGGTTTAATTTATTACTGTTTACTGCTCTCTGTAATATTTTTTCGGTACAGAAACATTTTTCATGATATTCAGAGGTATTTTTGATCTACAGCATTTCCTCGCACATGCCTAAAACTTACAGTACATGAGATCAAAGTCAGGGAGCATGACAGTATGTCAACCTCACAGCAAGAAGGTCCTGGGTTCAAGTCCCCGGTGTTTCTATGTGAAGTCTGCATGTTCTCCCTGTGCCTGTGTGGGTTCTCTCAGTGTATTCCAGTTTCCTCCATGCACATTAGGCTAACCGGCTGTTCCAAACTGCCCCTAGGTGTGAGTGTGAGTGGTTGTATGTGTGTGTGTTGGCCCAGCGATGGTCTGGCATACTGTTCAGGGTGTGCCCTGCCTTGCAGTTTGGCAAATGGGTGAGTGAATGAGTGACAAAAGTCTTACATAAAACCGGTGTTCACAAATATTTTCATCACAATATTAGGTTTTACCTTCATGAATCCTTCATATACTGGAAGACAGTGTTAACAAATATTTTTTAAACCCTTTCACTGACTTCTTGTTGCTTGTTAAACACTAAATGACTCAGTATGATCTCATGATGTCATAAAAATATCCTTAATCATCATAACATGCTATTTTTTTTACTTATTTATTTTTGCCAAGTCATGATGCTTCTGTGGTGCTGTTTGCGTTGTTGGTGCTGTTGGTAAAATCTGGGTTTCTGGGTTGGTTATGTGAGCAGAGAATTTCCGTTTATTAGTGACGCAGTTTTAAAAGCTGGATTTTTGGTTTGTTACGTAGTTTAATTGCGGCGCACGCTGCCGAGTATATCTCGTCCGTGTTCTTTCTCACTGTTCCACCCCTCCCGTTTCTTTTCAGTGCCTGACCATCCTTATCTTTCCTCATCTGTGTTTCACTTTTGCTCTATCTCTCTCTCTCTCTCTCTCTCTCTCTCTCTCTTTTGCTGTGTACGACCTCTTGTTTAGCTTCCCAGCTGTCTCATTTTAGCCCTCCCTCCCTTCCTCTCTCTCTCGGTCTCTGCACCACAGTAATGGCAGCAACCTCTGCTTCTGCGTAGCTTTTTTTTTTCTCTCCTGCGTCACTGCTCACCACCGTCGAATGTAAACATACGCACTCACATAAGAACAACAGATGCGTGACCACACACACAAGTAGTTCTACAACTGAGACCTCACCATATCACAGACACATGAACAGAAGAGTCTTTCGATAGTGAGCATATAGCATAGTCAGCACCGTTATCCAATTATAATATATGAATAGCTTGTTACTGATATGAGTGCTTGCTTTACTAAACTTGGCATGTGATCTAGGTTGCCAGGACAGGAAAAGCTGACTTCAAAACCACTGACAAGCTGCGGTGCGTCACAATAATCGCACAACCTCATCACACACTCCTATACTGCAGTCATCCCAACTACACAAACATGCATTTGTTTGAATTTAAATCATGGCCATCGCCACTAAACCAATATAAACAGCAACTCCCACAGACAAAGGTCTCCACTTCGACATGTTTAACGTATGCCACAGAAATGTCAATAAAACCGCCTTTGCCTGGAAAATGGTGCTGCCAGAGTTCCTTGTTTCCTTCTCGAGGGCGTGTGATCTTGGCTTTGCAGTATATTTGCATCAGTAGCTTTGCCAGTGTTGACTCATCAGAACTCTGAGCAGCTTACAGCAAGTCAGCTGACGTCCGACGCTGTGTGATGCCTGAATGTTCCTCAAGCAGACAGGTGATCTGCAGGAGAGGTGAGTGAACGTGCTAGCAGATCATCCACCGTTACGATGCTAAGCTAGTTTCTCAAGTTCCTCACAGCCAGAATGGCTGCTGTTTGCTTTCACACACACACACACACACACACACACACACACACACTGTAAATCCTCACGCAGCAGACACCCATTACATCAGCAACCAATTGCTTGCTTTAGATGAAGTGCTAATCTCATTCTTCTTCAGCATGTGGATACGTCTGGCTCAGAAAGAACAGCCCAGGGACTAATAATGCGTAATAAAGAACATGTAACACCACCATCTGTGCACACAGACCAACCCTTCTTATTAAACTTCCTACATTTTCAGCAGAAGAGGGGCTCGGGACAAACAGACTGGGTGTCTGGGTTATTACTTTATTATTCTTCCATACATGTAGTAGTGCTCGATGTAGCTATACTTAAACGTGATGTGATATAACGTCAACGTGATGCTAACACAACATACTCTCACCTCCCTGTTAAAGGAGATCGCTCGCGTTAACCTTGTCCGAGCGCTGAACACGCAATCAAAACCACACCTTGTTCGACTACAGCATGCACTTCCAAGAACAAAGTCCCGTCAGGGATTACCGAAGACAAGCCATTCCATATATGGTAAAAGAGCCTGACGCATGTTTCCCGATTTGTCCTTATAGGGAAACACTTATTTAGTTAAATAAAAGTACGTGTTAAGGCACCCGACAGAATTCTATAAATTTCATAACAAATATTCTTTGAGCATTTCGACAGAAATACAGATGCTAGGAAAACTCAAATGAAATTATATCAGTGATTTCACACCACAAATTCAGTTTGAAGACATACTCCTTAATTTTCCTCAAAGTAACAGGCTTACGAAACTGTCTGTTATGTGTCAGATCAAGAGATCGTGCTCTCTAACTATCCGAATGACGGCATCAACTTCAATGCACAGAACAAAGGGGCGTGGCCAGACTTCATGTTTTCTGGCAGTCACTTAATTCAACCGACTGTCAGCCATCGTGATCATAATCGTCATAATCTCATAATATCGGTTCCATATGCTATCATCGCTCATCCCACGCCTACACCCTACGCCCCATCACACTCAGACGAAGACCATGAAGGACATGCTGCATCCTGAAAATCTCACTGAATGCATTTCTTGCGCTTTTTCTTTTGTTCTGCAAGATTCCATGTGTCCACATCTTCATTCAACAAGTTTGCACCACGCTTGTACTACACTGGTGAAGTCCCTACAAGGTTTTAGTAACTATAACAATTCCGTCGGTACTACTTCCTTAATAAGTTCTTACTGCATCCCGTTTCGTCCACGTCTTAGCAAAGATTCGAATCTCTTTCACTGAGTCAGTCAATTTCCACTCTACCAAAAAACACAAAGCAGACAGGAGCATGTTTTGTGCGATAGATAAGGATTTTTTTCAAAAAATGAATTCTGAAATATGTATTATTATATTATTACTATATTATTATATGTATTTAATCGTTGTTTATCTCTTTCTCCTCTGTACAGCACTTTGTTTCAACTGGCGGTTTTTTTTCAGTGCTTTATAAATAAATGTGGATCGGATTGGTTAAAATTGTTCAGTAGGAGACGCATGAGGGTGTAAACATTTGGGTTAGACTGATATTTCCACTCAAGTCCAGATATTTGATTTATCTGATAAACTGAAGTGGGAAACCTATTTCCTGTGTGTGGTCTGAACTCATATCCTAGCAAAAGGTTGAGTGTTTACACCGTTCTGATTGATCATGTTCTCAAGAGGACCATCAACCCAACCAAAGCTCAGACTCAAACATGACCACGAGAAAATGATGTTGTTACTGTATATACAGCGGTGTTGTGGAACCACTTCACAGAGGACAATATGTCATTTATCATGAAGTCTAGTATTACCAGTGATTACACTTCATTGTACTCTCTTACTCATTTAATCCTATTAGGGTCTCGGGGAGTCCGGAGCCTATCTCAGCCATCACTGGCTGAAGCTCGCCAGACCATCGCAGGGCCATACAGACACACAACCATTCACTCTCACACTCACACCTGGGGCAACTTGGAACAGCCAATTAGCCTAATGGCATGTCTTTGGACTATTGGAGGAAACCAGAGTACCTTGAGGAAAACCACGCAAGCACCAGGAGAACATGGAAACTTCACACAGAAACGCCCGAGCAAAGTCCAGGACTCGAACCTTCTTACATGGCGGACGTGCTAACCCCTACGCCACTCGGATGTTATTCCTTGGTTACAGCACTGATGTCACAGCAAACGCTGTAACATCACATGAGATCCACAACAGCAGAGCTGGAATAAAGGCGTTGCCGACAAAGCAACAAAACAGCCGCTTGTGTCTGAACTTGTGTTTGAGAGCTCTTTATCGCCGAGAGGCCCAAAGATTCATTTCGATTTTTTTTTTTCCCACTGCACTGTCCTGTGTGTGAGACGTCCACTCTCTATGCCTATGTAGATTTGCATAGAAATAGACCTGGTTCATGATGGTGTCATGTGCACAAATTTCTAACTATGTGCACATCTCCAGCTCCATGAACAGATACAAGGTTAAGGTTAAGGTTACGAACAGCGTCAGCTATTATATCATCTTCAGTTTTTCCCCTGATTTACATCCACATTTACATTTACAAGAAAATTAGTCTACAGGCAGGCGCTCTTATCCAGAACAACCAGTGCTGGGATACTTACAAAATACGCAACCAAACCCGATCTCTTTAAATTCAAATGAATTTCTCACGAAATCAGATTGCACGCACAGAACTTCCTGAATTGGCTCCTGACGTGAACATGACATGAAACAAAATACTCTTTGTACAAAGAAATGACCAATATAAAGCTTTTATCTACTCTGGGATACAGTTTTTACTCACTAACAGGATTCATTCTGTATCTGATTATAGATATGAGCAACTTGTATTATATAGAAATGAGAATATATATTAATTCATTCATTCATTTTCTGAACCGCTTAATCCTAATTAGGGTCCCAGGGAGGCTGGCGCCCATCTCAGCTGACTCTGGGCGAGGGCAGAGTACACCCTGGACAGCTCGCCAGGCCATCGCTGGGCTAGAATATATATATATATATATTTGTATGTAGATATCCGTATGTATATTTGTGTGTGCGTGTGTGTATATATATATATAATTGTATTTCTCTTTATATTGAGACTTTAGCTTTATCTTATTCTTTACTTGGTATGGAGCAAATGTGTGCACACAGTTTCCTCAGGGATAAATAACGTATTCGATGGAGTTTTTCCTCCCTGATTTCAACAACGTGCATTTTTTTGTCCTATGAATTTAGTGGAGCTTCGACACTTGGCACACTTCGACACAACAACGCTTGGCTGTTATGTAAAGCTCGCACGTGATTGGTTGTCTTGTATAGCCCGCGCATAATTGATTGTTATGTATAGCCTGTGCAATGAAAACACTAACAACAAAGACAAACTACATGGAGGGACCACCATAAGATATGTCATATTTTTTCATATCTTTTTAAATTTGAAAGATTTTTACTTAGGTTCTCAGACTGGAGAGGTGCATGCTGGGAGTAGGGACATGTGAGAACTGACTGGTAACTCTGTGTCATGACACAATCAGTCCTTTGTGATCATGATCAACCCCATATGGAACATTCATCCATCCATTTGCTGAACTGGTTAATCCTATTGGGTCATGGGGAGGCTGGAACCTATCTGTTTTCGGTGAAGGCAAGACACAGTCTGAACAGCTCGCCAGTCCATCTCATGGGCAACACACACACAACCCCGGGACCCAAACCCAGGACCTACTAACTGTGAGGCAGACGTGCTAACCACTAAGCCACTGTACATAATATGAACTTGATAAACAAATAATTAAACTAAACGACAGGTGATATAAATGAACGTGGAAATCAGAGTGTGGCAAGCAGTGAAGAGACAACTCTGTGTTGACCTTTTCTTCTTTCGCTCCAGACCGAAACCATAACCGAATACAGGAAACACAGGTGAGACTTACTTATTTATTTCCTCTGGTGCTGAAGTTGATTCAGCCATGAACGGAGCCGTGCTACTCTTATAACACCAGCCTGCGACACCCATCAGTACAGATATCTATCAGTAGCTCGGCTTTTAGGCCGTGTCTAAATCTATAGATTATCCAATTTGATTCCTATCCATTAAAAACAATGTAGGAACAATATTGTTTAATTATTACGCCATGTTAAAATGGACTTCCTGACATCGATCTGTAGGGAAAAGTCTAAGATATATATATATATATATATATATATATATATATATGATTCATGAGATCTGTTTATAGATCTCCATAAATCTCGCCATAAAGGATTCATGGAGTATTTATTTACAGAATTATTTCTATGTCAGTCGTGGCATCAAAATGACATCAAAACACCTTCTGCTTTCATTGTGGGAAAGGTACAAGATAAACCATCCGATGGTGAGGGAAGCACCAATTTCAGTAGGATGGGATATCCGAGCTGTGTGCATCACTGACACCTGATATCCACCTGGTATTGTTATTCTCACACTAAGCGGACTCTCTGCGAGTTGTGCAAACGGGCAGATGCAGAATAGCAATCTTCCTGTGTCACGTTTCCATGCAAAATGAGTGTCCTACCCTCACATTAACCTGAGGCGCACTGCTTCATTTTAACACTCAAAGATTCTACCAAATCAGCAGTACACTAGTGTGCATCATTAAGACAGACAATTAGCTGAGGAGAACTAGTTTACTATAGATTATGGTATGGCATAAACACCCCCCCCACCCCCCCACCCCACACACACACACACACACACACACACACACACACACACACACACTCTCTCTCTCTCTCTCTCTCTCTCTGTCGCGCGCCGCACCCGACCTACGTGGTGCGGGTGTGCTCGACTTCACAGACGGCAGCGCGCACTCTCCAGCCAGTCATCAGGTGTAGAAAGGCAGTGGCGTCACTCCCTTACATGATAATAAAGGCTTAATGTCATATAAAAACTCTTTCCACATCGCAACGCCTCATGTGCACCATCAGCTACATGCACACAATCTACATCATTATATTATTAGCAAGCACATTTATAAAAGGTGCATGTCCAGGACACGACGTCATAACGGAGAAATAAACCTTTGGCAAGTTTTATAAAGCACTTCAGAGCATGTTTGAACTCATACTCATAAACTGCACCCACTGTGAACGTTTCACAGCAATTACAAGAATATTTGCTTCATAATAAGGAAGTCACGGGCATGCATTTTCAACAGGAATGTTAAGGTTTCCAACGAGGAAAAAAAACTCATAAAAAAAAACTCATCATCAAGAAGCACAAAATAAGCCATCAGAACTGCATCATGCGCCATGTGGGTTTAAAGGCAAACATAATAATAATAATAATAATAATAATAAAAAACATCACAACAACAACAACAACAACAACAATAATAATAAACATCACAACAACAACAATAATAATAATAATAATAATAATAATAATAAACATCACAATAATAATAATAATAATCATAATAATAATATTAATAATAATCATAATCATAATAATAATAATAATAACAATAATAATAAACATAATAATAAACATCACAACATTAATAATAATGATAATAATAATGATAATAATAATAATAATTATAATAATAATAATAAACATCTCACACAGGGATCAGCAAGCCGTCGGTCTGAGCTCCGGTTCGTCTCGTGCGCACTTTATAATCCTGCTTGAGCCCAGCGCGCGCGGTTCCGCTTTACCCTGCGCACTGATGACGCCGGTACTGAAGGAGGAAAGAGGAAAAACCCCACCAAAACAGCGCGACTTACCAAAGTGCGTCACTTTCTACAAGGAATCTGATCGAAACTTTGCGATCCCTTAAACCGCGCATGTTCACGAACCCCGTCCGCAGTGAAGAACTCCGACAAACGGCTGGGGTTGGACTCGGTTTGAGTTTTATACGCTGCCGTAATAGTGATGAGCGAAGGAATCGGTCTACAGAAAAGACTCCTTTAAGTGAATCGAGCGAATCGACTCACTCAGAAGAACGGATCAGAAGTTAAGGAACGGAGAAGCCTGGTGTTATTTGTATTAGCAGGTTGTTTTTATTTATTTCTTCCTATTAACACGTCCATCGATGAGATCTACTATTCAGTGTTTAGATATGATAATAACAACCAATGATATTTCCTTAGTAGCCTGATTAATGTGCATGGGAAATTGTAAACAAACTGGTTGCATAATAGATAAGTCAGGATCCTCAGTTAATATTCATATCAATCGTCAGAATTTAGGAAAATGTGACCCCTCTAATACTAAGCATGGCATCGTTGTTTATTTCAGAAACTAGTGAATTCCTGAGAATTTCACACTCCCACAAATAACTGTGCAAACAACAACAACAACAACAAAACCATGCTGTGAGCAGAGGGTCTGACGTCTGAAACACCGTGCTGATGGAAGAGATCACAGGAGAATGACCAGACTGGATTGATCAGACAGGAAGTCTATAATAAATCATACAAGGACTGTTTACAACCATGGTGAACAGTAAATAATCCCGGCAAGCACAACACCTTAAACTTGGAGGTGGATGAGCCACGACAACACATCACATGTTCTGGATGTTATTCGTGAAGCTTATCATGGGAACACAGAAAGTACACATTATAGGGTAAAAAACTGCATGGGAATGGTGTGATCTGATTGGTTTGCTATTTTGGGTTTGCTATTTTGGGATAAATAGACATTTTCCTCCCTTCAGACTTGAGACAATGCATGAATCAATTAAACAAAAAAAAAAAACAAAAAAACCAAAACTTGTTTTAGTATACTTTTATCATGTTCCCAGGTAGCCTAATATATGCATATATTAAATAAATATTTTAAATAAATAAAACACACACACACACACACACACACACACACACACACATATATATATATATATATATATATATATAGAGAGAGAGAGA
>JAQMYF010000024.1:7925219-7940911 GCA_030014195.1 Neosilurus mollespiculum
AGCCCATTGCAGGGCCAAAACGCATACAACCATTCACAATCACACCTAGGGGTGATTTGGAACAGCCAACTAGCCTACTGTGCATGTTTTTGGACTGTGGGAGGAAACCAAAGTACCCAGAGGAAACCCACGCAAGCACTGGGAGAACATGCAAACTCCACACAGAAACGAATTACTCCTGTATTTGCTTACTCCTGTACATGAGTGTCCATGACTTCCTTTACTTATCCCTTCTACTGTTTCTTAACACGTGATCTCAGACTATTCCACTTTCTACAAATCAGTGTTGCACTGCCGAGTTGTCACGCGTGCGTAAGATTGTTCCTCTGGTCACATGTTCTTGTTATTGTTATTGTAAACAGACACAGAACCAAAACAAGATGTAAAACAGGTGAATAAAAACAAAAACTAATCCTGTGAGCTGGGGTGGCTTCATCAGGAAACCTTTGTATTCTACCAAAACAAACTGATAATGAAACATAAAACACGTCGACTAATAACTAGTGAATGGGTCCCTTTAATATTCTCCTATAAATTGGGATACACAATAATGAATGATTTAAAGGTATGGTGCATAATATTTGGGAGGAAACTCAGTACATCATCAATAAATACGTTTTCATTAATCTACGGTTATTTAAAAACAAAACTTGCTTTCAAAACCTCAGAATAAGCTGATGATATCTACATGGGGAGCGGGTCCCCTCTCATGGAGGCTGCCATCTTGCACTGACATGTTTCTACAGTAGCCCAGGACTACACAGGCCATACAGAAGCCTCACTAGTAGATGCTGCTACATAATGCTAAATCTTACACACTGTACCTTTAACTAATGAATAAAAGACAATCTTTGCGGTTATTTTGAACAATATTGAACGTAGGAACTTTCATTCTGGGTGGCACAGTGGTGTAATGTGTCGTACTACTGGATTCAAGAAGGCCCTCTGTTTGAGTTCTGTGCTCAGCGAGAGCGTATTTGTGTGTGGTTTGAATGTTCTCCCTGTGCTTGCATGGGTTTCCTCCAGGTGCACCAGTTTCCTCCCACAGCCCAAAGACATGCCCATTATGCTAATTAGAAATTATCGATGACCTCTAGGTGTGAACGTAAGTGAAAATAGTTGCGTGTGATGGTCCTGTGATGGTCTGGTGAGCTGTTCGGAGTGTACGCTGCCTTCACCCTGAGTCTGATGGGATGGGCTCCAGTATCCCCGCCACCCTAATAAAGAAAATTTTCATTCCTTCATTTTTCATCCATCCACTTATTGGTCAGGGTTGTAGTGAATCCAGAGCATATTTCAACTGGGGCATCTAAGGGTGACAATCCACCTATTTGCATGTTTTTGGGCAGTGGGAGGAAACAAGAGAACCCAGATAAAACCCATGGGGAGACCCTGCAAAACTCCACAAAGAATTAACTACAAGTGCTGGTGTTTAGTCCCTTACCCACAATATTAATTTAGGATTCTGGATAAATGCTGAGTAATTGTGGTTGATTAGTATGGTGGAAATTAAGCCAAAATAATTTTTTTTGGAAAAGACATATACATTTTTTATTACTACATATAACCAGTCGCCACACAAGCAGAGGATTACCATGAATCAGAATCACCTCCAGTGCCGCATCATTTACAGCACATATTCAAAAGTTCTTGCCAAGTTCAAGATATGCACTTAGCAGAAATTACATTATCTCTCACTTCTTACATAAGCTGGTTCCGGTAAGAGACGCCATCAATGAATGATTCACTAGAGCCAAAGTGCCTTTATCCGCAAGGTCGTGTCTTAGCAGGGGATGATAATCAGACGTCAGAGCTCATTAAACTCCTGTGGATGCTGCTTTTTTTCACCTCTCACTAATGTGCATTTAGGACAATCATTCACAACAAAACCCCCAGTGTTGAGTTAGTTCCCAGAGTGTTGATTTTGGGATAAATGTAAACACTGTAGGGTGTAAATTCAAGACCAGGTATTATGCTGTGTATTTTAAAAATCATACTAGACTCGATAGTGTTAATAATGGAGCTGTTGGATATATATATATATATATATATATTGTATGGACCAATAAGGTAAAGGTAAAGTCTGTTGGACTTTTTACACCTTGCTGGCTCATCAGGCCGGAGCTTATCTCCGGTTTTCTTAGCGTGAAGCAACTAGGAGTTCAACTCCTCCTGGATGAGATACTAGCTTATTGCAGGCTGCCTTTACGGTATTTTTACTGGTAGTAGTGCTGGTTGGACAGAGGCACACTTGTGTTTAAGACCTTGTCCAGGGGTCTTGGCAGGGTGTTGGTGGTGTGTGTGTGTGTGTGTGTGTGGGGGGGCTTTAGGGGATTCGAACCCACAACCTCTCTATCATGAGCCCAGCACCCTAACCACTACGCCACTGGTCCCACTATATGGACCTATAAACACTACTACTACCACCATTACTCTATATTCATCCACCGTTACCCGTCCAGCTTGATTGTGGCCCATTATGGCCGCCAGTGAAACCAAAAATGGCCATAAACCAAAAAATAGGAAAAGCACAGCTGATCTCCGTCCAGTTCCTTTGGGTAGATGAAGCTCAATAGCTTGGTAACGGCAGTTCATCTAGGAGGAGGAAAACTCCGAAATTGCCAGCCATCTTCAGGAGACTAGAACACTCAGTAAACCCATTTACCCACCAAAGCATAGTAGGTTCTTGCCATGTTATACAGTGGTGCTTGAAAGTTTGTGAACCCTTAAGAATTTTATACATTTCTGCATGAATTTGACCTAAAACAGCATCAGATTTTCACACAAGTCCTAAATTAGATAAAGAGAACCCAAATAAATAAATGAGACAAGAAAAAAAAAATCAAAGCATTTCTAATCTTTGAGCTGTTTTCTAGCCCTACACCATCTTGAAAAAGAGCCACTTATCTGATTTATAATATGAAAAGCATCTATCTTTGCTCACAGTGGGTAATATATATATATTATAGTGCCGGGCTCACGATCAAGAGATCATGGGTTCAAATCCCTGTTGGACCCCCACCGTGCTAAGACCCCCTGGGCAAGGTCTTAACCACAAGTCTGCCTGTGTCCACCCAGCAGTATAAATGGGTACCAGTAAAAATACTGGGAAGGTAACCTGCGATGGACTAGCAACCCATCCAGGAGGACTTGAACTCCTAGTCACTTCACGCTACAGAAACCGGGGATAAGCACCGGCCTGATGAGCCACTAGGCTCGGGTGTAAAAGCCCAACAGACTTACCTGAGTTCTGACAAAGTTAATATACCTGTCATATGTTTTTTTTCAGTATTTCTGTGAACAAACGACTATAAATAGTCATTACAATCAAGTGTTATGGACACATATGTAGCAATACTGTGGAACTTAGCATATTTTGCGTATTATCTTGTAAAACGGCTGCCAAATTGGATTCCTGAAAGGCCTGGAACTGTTCTCAAATCAGTAATGCTATGGCAAAGAAACAAAATGTATCTCAATAATATCTGTTGCAATAATAATAATAAAGGGGGCAGTGGTGGCCCGGTGGTAGGGTGCTGGGTTACTGATCCCAAGGTCAGGGGTTCAAGCCCCGCTATCAATGAGTTGTCACCGCTGTCCCCCCCAGTGCAGCTAACTGGGTTATCCAAGGCCGGCCGTGTCTCCCACTGTCTGTGGTGAGAGGCATGTAAAAGAACCATTGCTAGGCTGCGTAGCCATCAGCGTGTTTCTGGCCTGCGGTGGCCCGGCGAGCTGTCCAGGGTGTACTCTGCCCTCGCCCAGAGTCGGCTGAGACGGGCGCCAGCCTCCCTGCGACCCAAATTAGGATTAAGCGGTTCAGAAAACGAACAGATAAATGAATAATAATAAGCCCAGGGAGATAATACAACAATAATAGATGTTGACATTTTTCTCATGATAAGCGTCATGTGGCGGCCATCTTGGAAAATGGCCGCCATATTGAACTTGTCACGCGCTGTCCCTTTAAGATGCCACCACGCCCACCGGAGGCTCGTGCACGCGACGTGCGGCTTGTTGTTTGTGCTCCAACAAGATGGCGGTGGTTCCCGAGAGCAGAGTGCTTTCCTACACTGTTTATAAATGGAGTTCATACTCCTCGACATACTTACCCGAGTGAGTAACACCACCAAACACGACTACAACCTTTTTTCTTCCTTCTCCCGCTGAGTCATACTCTCAAACCGAGGCGGTGCTGGATAAAACGTGCTAACTGCTCTGTACCTGACGGATAACCTGGTTATTTGCAAGTCAGCCGACGCTACTTAGCTTAGCACAGTCCATGAGGCGCTAATGGAAATATATTTTTGTTGAATGTCTGTGTATGGTGTTGAAAAACTCTCATAAAACAGTCACGGTGCTGTGAAGCTGCTAAGTAGTGTAGCTAACTGCCTGGGTACAGCGTTAGCACGCGCAGGGCTTTAGCAGTCGTTAGCTAGCTAACTTGCTAACTAGCCAAGTTCTGTGCAAAAAAAAAAAACCCAAAACAAACAAACAAAACAATAAAATGTGAAGTACTATCAATGCAGCTAGCTTATTAGCCAGCTAGCCAGCGTGTCTGGGGCTAATATTCGTTATGCGTGACTTGCGTTTTTAATGAAAAATCTGACAGTTGGCTAAGCTATCCGTTAGCATGTTTGCTAATTGACATGCAGGCTTGTTTTTATATTTAAACTGGAAGTTAGTGCTACCGTTTCGCTTTATTAACACTGTAATGCTTGTATCGATAAATACAGCCTCCAGATAACTTTTTTTTATCTTTAATTTCTTCATAAACCTTTCTGACTACCTCATAACTTGAAACCAGACCCTTCATGAATGCTACACGCGTTTGTGTGTCTGTTTTTGTTTACACTGTTAACACTTACACACAACTAAAGTATGAACTGAGAATCGCATTGATATCCCAACAGAAATGCATCTGACCAGTGTTTGTGGGCCTTCATGCTTAAGCCATGTGTACACATGTATAGCTAACTGTAATACAGTATTCTGATGTACATTAACACTGTTGTGTGTGTGTGTGATTTCCCTCCTCTGATATGTAAAATTGTGTGTGAGGGAGATAGTATTAGTATTATTATTATTATTATTATTATTATAGCAGGTAGACCGCCGTACTCTGCCACTTTCTATGATAAAATTTCTTGAGTAAATGTACAGAGACAGACATGCACTTTAAAGCAAGGGTTGGCACATTTTCAGCTGTATACACAAGCGGTTGTATCGGTTGGAATGGTTTTTACACCGCGCCAACAATCAATAAATTATGAAAGTCTGTTGGGCTTTTACACGCGACTAGGAGATCAACTCCTCCTGGATGGGACGCTAGTCCATCACAGGTTACCTTTCCAGTATTTTTACTGTTACCCATTTATACTGCTGGGTGGACAGAGGCAGACTTGTGGTTAAGACCTTGCCCAGGGGGTCTTAGCACAGTTGGGGTCCAACAGGGATTCGGTACCCTAACAGCTACACCACCAGCCCCACAATAAATTATGAGATCTAAAAGAAAAAAGAAAAAAAAAAGGTTTGAAACAAATCTGTCGTCTGTGGCTACTGTAATCCTGTCGAAACGCCGAGCAATGAGTGCCTCGTGGTCTGCTGGGAAATATCCAGTAAACTACTGTGTTTATCTGCATGTGCGTGACCCCATCGTGCACAAACCAGCAATCGGGGTGGAGCCCGTGTGTGAGTACGGGAAGGGGACGTGGCTTTGGAAGGACCTTGAGGGGCAGGTCAGGGTTTAACCAAAGCCCTGCTTTTAAATTTTTCCAGATTACCAACCCCAGCTTTAAACATGCTGCAATCCACCATTCTTCTCCTTGAGGCTGAATTTCAAGTATGTGCACCGAGTGTCATGTCATGCACTGTCTGGGTTGTTCAAGGTATTATATCCTAGGTAGAGCGCAAGAAACACGGGTCATTTGAAAAATAAAAACTGAAGTTACACAATAAGCTTCTGAATATTGGTGACTACTAGGAAAGTGGTGTTATTTTTATTGAAGTTAACTTGTTTGATGCAGAGCAATAGTCGATTGGAAATTTGTGTCATGTATATATTTTGTTTATTACTTGCAGGAACATTTTGGTGGATAAACCCAATGACCAGTCTTCCAGATGGTCATCAGAAAGCAACTATCCTCCACAGGTGAGTGTTTATAATGCATCCAAAACAGTGCTACGGACTGGTTCATTTAAATTCCCATATGCCTTGTAGATCAGTTTAGTACATATAGTAAGGGTATTTTTAATGTCAGTTCGGGTTTTCTCTGGGGCATTAAAGGTCGTTAAATGGATTTAGTGAAAATGAAGGTCTTAAATGGCATAAAAAAGGCATAACATTTTATTCCCACAAGCATAAGTGTGTGTGTGTGTGTGTGGGGGGGGATACGGCTGCTGGTTAGTTATGTTTGTGACATTCGCATACTGAGTCAGCGCAAGCACTTTGTATTTATTAGCGACTTGCAGAATCAGCCAATGAAAATGCGTTTTAGTGTCTGGCCAGTTGCAAGGTTCATTCTTGTTGCGCTGTTGGCTGTGAAAACCGTGCAGACGGTCTCAAAGAAATCTCTTTTCACCTGTAAGTGTTTTTTTATTCTTTGTAAAACCAGAGTCGTGCCATTATTTATGGATAATTGCACAGCATTCCATGCGCAGGCGCTTAATACTATAGACTGCAGCCAGCTTAAGGAAGTGCAGACTGGTCTACACCACACATAGTGTAGGGAGAAGCGAGCCAAGGTCTGCACTGCCAAGATTCTACAAGAGCTAGCAGTGCAGAAGAAGCTGTCTGAAGATTTTGGGTCATTTTAAAAGATACTACCATGAGTGTGGTCGTAGTATGTGCTTATTTAAGAGTATTTAAGTTAAATGATGTTTCCTTGTATACAAGTCTTTACTTGAGGGTTCGACCAAAAAGCAGCTTATTGTGTTTTTGGAGGTTAACAGACTAATGTATAAAGCTTTGCTGTAAGCTGGACTTTTATAGAAAATGATAATTTTAAGGTGTTGAACTGTGGTTCCAATTTGCATGCAGCCCTCCAGTCAAGGAAACAAAACTAAGTACATTACTCTGAATTGACCGATAGACAAACTTGTTAAAAAAAAGAAAACCTTTCAAGGCCTAAGCAGGATTCTTTTAAGAACAGTGGATTGCAGTGTCTGTCTTGTGTTATGATGATTTTTAATGGATTGCATCAGATGGTTGGAAGTTGCATTATGCTCTTAAAATAGAGTTTCCTCAAAAGTTTCTTGAGTGTAATGCACTTTTTTGTTCCTCAAAAATAACTTATGGTCCGCAATCGTTCAGACTTTATTTGTTGGCAGCAGAGATCCAGTCTGAAGTCAGTGAATCTCTTAACACTGTGTGTAAAACGTATATGGTAGAGGTAACCTCATTTCCATTGTACACGTTATAATTTCAGGAAATCATGAAAAACATTTGTTATTCTTCCTGTACCCATCCAAATTATCACCGAAATTACAAAAAACACCTATAAGAAGTTAGCTCTGCGGAAAGGGGGAAATGCTAGTTAGGGTCTTCTGATTCAATATGCAAAAAAAAATTCCTTTTTTTGATATTTTTGTTGAATGAATGATTGAAAAAGACAAATTTCTTATAGTTGTTTTTGGATTAGATTACTTTAATCTGGAGGAACTGCATTAAAGAGAGTGAAGTGCTCCTGTGTACAAATGCAGAGGGGGGAAAAAAATTTCCGTGTTTATTTTTTTTCTCACATGACGATAGTGTTTGGAATTAAATCGCAGCCATTTCATGAGTACTCATATGACTCGTCAAGAATCTATTGGCACTTTGTATTAAAATATAGTTCCCCCCCCAAAAAAATCACTGGTTTAATTATTAATGGCAGCTTAATGACTTTTTTTCCATTTTACAAATAAGATATGGTGCATGTAGCTAAGTGATCAAGTGTTCTGGGTCTTACGCAGGATCGCTGGCAGTGGCATTGCTTCTAAACCAGTCCCAAAATCCTAAACCCTGACTGCTGAGCCTTCACTCATTTCTGATCAGGATTTTTTTTCAAATCTGACTCTGTAGTTCTAATGGCACTTATGAAAACCCCCTGATGTACGCAGTGATTCCAGACCAGTTCAAATCCCAACTCCATAATGGTAGGGATCGCCATTTTTGCATTAAGAGGATATAACCACAGGTTTCAGGCGTGGCTTTTGGGTCTGTGGTCTGCTAGATTTGTTTTGTCTGAAGATGAAACACTCTGGCTCGTACTCTGGCTAATCTTAAAATGGAAAGAGGAAGCAGGCAGCTGTGTTGGCACACATCAGGCAGTGCAGACGGTCTTGTGGTTAGGCAGAGAGGAAACTGAGAGTGTCATGTATGCGGTGCTTTTGAATCCACTTTCAACTTTTAACCCCTGATTTCGCAACACTCCTACAATTTTGTGGTCTTGCTTTTACTTTGCCACGCAAGTTCCTTCATGAAATAGCTCATTTCACACATTACTGAAAGTTTACATGTTTACACATACAGAGTAGGGAGATATTTGTGTGAGGTGTGCACCAGTGCTTGCTGCTGTTAACATTGAAGAAGGCACACACTGTACATTCATTAAATATGCATTTTTACATTAATAGTCATCTGGTGGTGACTAGGAATCTATGAAGTGTTTTAAACCTCACAGTAGTGCAGCATGCAAACATCTTTTCACCATGAGATTGCATATTTGATGCCAGAGAGCCGTTTCTGGCCAAAAGTCAAGATGGTATGCGTCCTTTTCATTTCTTTAATTATACTTCATTGCTCCCTTCCACACCCTGTACTCGGAGGATGTGAGGAGACAGGATGAGAAGCGAGGACAAAGGAACTGACTGCAAATACGTTTTGCCAAATGAGACGTGTCTGCTCACTCAAGCGTTGTTTAAAAACAGCGTTATTATTAATATTACCCACCTGTCTCTGGGCAAAGCACAGTGTGATTACACGCTGAATTAATGGTGATATGCATTGTATACTTAAAGGCATGTCCTGCGCAAAGTTCCCTATGCATGGTCAACACCACAGTTTTTGAAAAGCATGACTATTTAACACAACTAAGTATTCTCTCGCCAAAATAGAACTGTAATTACTCATTTCTCAGTTTGACACCAATAACGGGGTACAAAAGTGTTTCAAAAACTTGCCACCGTTAACTTTTATTTGCAAAAACCCAAACAGTGCCGAAGTTTTTGTGTGCACAATTCAGTGACATATACTTTGGACGGGTTAAATGCAGAGGCAATAATTTCCCCTGTGGAATTAATGCAGTACATCAAAACAAAAAAAGGCACTTTTGTAAGTCATTCTTGATAAGAGCTTCTGCTAAATGCTGTAAATGTACTTATTATTCAAACACAAATCCGGCTGTATCTGAATGTGTTTGAAGATTTCAGTCTTCCCGTAGTGCCTGCCACCTCCTCCACTGGGCCGGGATAGAAATCCTCATTTTCTGTTGTTCCTTATCGCGTTCACTTCTTGCTCTTTTCCGTTCAGATTCAGTTTTTAATACTCGTCTTTTGACTCTGGTGTGTCGTGATGTTTGACTCTCTTGCTACTGCAAATTTGCCACCTGATCCACTTTCCAAAAATGACGTCCCAGGTTCTTAAGAATACAAAGCGCAAAATTCAGGTCAGTAAGTTGGTGCCCCTTAGGTTTGTTTACGTTGCTTAGCTCTTATTTAGGGAGAAAAAGTCATGATATCTCGCACTTTAAAGTGTTTTGTTTGGTAATAATTGTCAGAACTACACATGTTTAATTGATTTTAATATATAAAACTTTGCAAATTTTTTTTGGCAGGTTATTTGTTAAAGGGGCTTTATGTGGACTGAATGATTTTCAGAGATGGCAAAGGCAAGAAACATAAACCGGACTAACAATGACCATGAACAGGGATGCCCTTGTTTCAGTGTTTCTCTTGATTAGTACAATGATAGCCTGTCACAGACATCTATCTGTTCATGTAAACAGCTTTGTATTGCATTGTTTTAACCCAGAGTGTCAATTGTCACTTACTTTTCCCTCTGGACTGTGTTGGTATTTTTGTGTGTGCTCAAATGGCGGTGGAATGCAAGGCTGGATCTCGCAGGTTACAGCAGTAATATGTGTGGAGGCTTGGAACATGGTGAAATTGTATTATATAAGTTTTTAAAAAACACAGGAAATGTGTTTTTCTTTTGTATGAAACTCCGAGTGTTCAGTAACTACCAGAAACGGGAATTAAAACACAGCAGTGTATAGATTATCAAGCAGCTGCTGTTTGAGTTAATTTGCCATCAGTTTAATATGTAATGAATAAGACTTGTACATTACAGTAGAAGAAAACAGCAATATGTCTTTGTCACCCTTCACTGAGTGTCTAAGGTATTCAGAAGTCCAGTCATGCGGATCAAGATCGGGTTGCAAGGAGACCATTAGTTATGTT
Source organism: Neosilurus mollespiculum (assembly GCA_030014195.1). Taxonomy (NCBI): domain Eukaryota; kingdom Metazoa; phylum Chordata; class Actinopteri; order Siluriformes; family Plotosidae; genus Neosilurus; species Neosilurus mollespiculum. The sequence goes on from JAQMYF010000024.1 coordinate 7,935,657, forward strand.
ATGGGATTGTTAGTTAATAAACGGGCAGCCGGAATCATTGTTTAAGTCATTTTAGATACAATTGCTAATCATACAAATGTTTTATTTACTTGTGCAGAGTATTTATTATATGCGCCTACCAGGCACATAATGGTGGTACATTTAGGCTATTTTCATCTGTAACGAAGGATCAGTCTTCAGTATTGCTTATTTTGAATGTTGTTAATGTTGATATATTGCATCTTTGCCATACATTGTTCTACTCATTGGTAACATACTGGTTTCTTCTTTTATTTGAAGGTCATTTGAAAGAGATCGGACTGGAGATTCTTCAGTTATATCACATTTCATGAAGATTGTTGTTTGGGAAACATTATTTTGAGCTCTCATTTATTAGTTTGTTAATACCTGTATAAGCCTATTTTAAATACTCGATAGCATCATGGTATAAAACTGTAACGGCCTTGATGTATTGTTGTGTTCAAAATAATAACAGTGTGTATAAAAAATTGAGTAAAGCTCAAGACCCTTATTCTATCTTTTATTTCCATACACGCTAATGCATTGAACACTGCATATTCAATTCCAAATCAACACCTGAAGAAAAATGAATCCAATTTGTGTCATTCTTTACAAAAAAGTAAAGAAAAAGGAATGTTAGGTAGTTAAAAAATAGCAGTATATACACAATATTGTGTTTCCACAAACTTAAGGAGCGAATCAGCACTTTTTTTTTATCACATTCATTTTAAATGTGGGTTCTGGCTCGTCGGCACTGTCCTCACTTACACTCGGCTCTCCCGTCACTGATGCCAAAATGTGTTCATCGGACTTCATTTTCGTCCATCCACTCGGATGGGAAGGGGCTGGACAGTAGGGAAGTTGGAAGATCATGACGGACCCGGACTTACATCATCGGTTCCCGGACTTGTCCGAGCATTTTGCCGGCAATACTGAACAATGTCCGGTGCCGGATTTTGTACGGGAAATCCGTAGTCCGAGATATAGGAGTACGGGAAATCGAGGGTGAAGTGTGTTTAGTTGTATAACCCCTGTTTTTTCACATCTGTGTTGCATGGTTTCATCCAACTTTTGGCACCTGTGAACAGGTATTCCAGGCAATGCTGCGCCATTTCTCTTTAGGCCAGGCAATGTGTTCTTTGGCAAATTGTAACCTCTTAAGTACATGTTGTTTTTGCAACAATGGGACTTTGCGGGGGCTTCTTGCTGTTAGCTGGGCTTCACACAGGCGTCTTCTAATTGTTACAGTACACACAGGTAAGTTTAGATCATCTTGGATCTCCTTAGAGCTGCTCATTGGCGGAGGCTTCACCAATCAGGCTATTCTTCGATCCGTTCAGATGGTAGTTTTTTTTTTTCTGCCATGTCTTTCTGTCTTTGGTCGCCATTTGTGCTGAGCAGCCTATAATTATCTGCACTTCTTTGTCTTCCCCTCGCCAGTCAACTTTTAAATCAAAGTACGCTGTTCTTCTGAACAATGTCTGGAACAACCCATTTTGCTCTGGTGTTTACAGAGATTAATGCACCTTGACCATGTACAACATTAGCGGCTTTTGTTTGTCATTAAATAAGGGCCACTTGTTTGATATTGTTTTTCACAGACTGATTGCCTTCACTAATTGCACTACACAGTACCAACTGCTATTATTTTGAACATGTCCCTCTCATTTAATCATGCAGTTCATGATTGTTGGGTCTCTTGGTTTCCTATTACTCTACTGCAGCTACTTATCAATTATTTACCATACAGAAATATTTCTTCCAAAAACACTGAGTGATCTGGTTAGTGATGTTTGACTTATTTTGAACACAACTGTATACACAAGGTTTATGGCGCTACAGTGCTACCTTCTCCACTAGTTGACGTCACTGAAATTTTTCACTGTGCAACAGAAGAATAATTTTGTATGGAGCATTCTCAAGACATTGGTTTATGGTTAACTATAGAGTATCAAGGGATGATCGATTATCACCAATAGCACATGTGCACATAACTATCTAACCAAACATTTGGGCATTTTACGTTCTGTTTTCAGTGTCCGCAACGTTTTCAGCAAATCTTACCTTGAAAATCAGAATGTCACAATAGCAGCTTTCATGTTTTTCTGCCTCACTCAGTTGCCTTTAACTGGGGAAAAAAAAGCTCCTCCTATTTTATGTTCGTCACAGTTTTTACTCACTGTAGATGTTATTCAGTGTTCGCGACATGCCCATTCTGTGCCAACTTCAGATAGGTGTAAAAATCGTTGTTTGGTATGATTACTTCCCCAAATTTTGGAATTTGAAAGACCAGCTATCATATGTCTTCGAAGATTAAAGTCTTCATCACGGGTAATAATTTTTTACCATTTTTTACCCCTAACATGAAACCTGATCTTGAAAATTCTGAGTGTCATCCTGTAGAAGAGTTTTCACATAGATTTGCTTTGTTTTTGAATTCCTGAGAGGAAAGAGTGAGTTTGGTACTTTTTGGAACCGATTCACATCAGGATTACATCATACAGATGGTATAATGACTTCATCTTCTTCTTGTAATCCATCCAGCATTTACGTTACTCATCGTGCACGGTGATGTGTTCTGACCGTCTGGTTCAATCAGTCGAGTTTATGACTTGTATTTTTCAGTCCACATCTTTAGCAGCATTTCTACAAACGGAAACCACGGCTGTGGATGTGGAAGGTCAGAGTCCAGCACAGCATGATGATTTCTGCCCACTCAAACACTCCCAACTATTCATGTTTTTTGACTGATGTGTTGAATCTGCAGTGTTTGTGCAGGGAAATTGTTGAGTCCGCTGGACTCTGATCAAGACCCGGGTTAACCCCTTTTGTAGGCTTGTATCATGTCTGATACCGGATCCCTCCCATATATTTGATAAAATTAATACTCTTCTGCACTTTTACAGTACTTGATCCTAAAACTGGAGAGACCAGCCATTGTACTAAGCATCACCTACGGCAAGTATGAGAAAACACATGTCTGCAACCTGAAGAAGTTCAAGGTGTTTGGAGGAATGAGTGAGGAGAACATGACCGAACTCTTGTCCAGGTGAGTCTTTGTATACACCTTTGTAAATAAAGAATTAAATGCTTGCAACTTCCCACAAATTTAACCCATCCTTGTGCATTCTCTGTGATTTTACAGTTTTAACCACTCACCACAATGTTTTTTTGCTAATTTGGCTAATTGTCATATTATACCACGAATTTCCCCGATCGTAACAGTCACCCTCTCAAACTTTGAGTTAGGGCTGGGTGATATATTGATAAATTGTTGTATCGTGATATGACCAACCAACTGAATATCATTCAGAAATGAATTGAATGGACTGCAGGTGAATGAATGAACAAGAATGCACGAATGCCCCCTGGCTATATGTGGAGGCTATATACCAACAAACATTCTGCATTTACAGTCACACACATCAATACTGGGAAAGTTCCAGAACATATTGCAGTGTAATTTTCAGCTAATTTCTCCCAGCCCTGCGTTGAACCATAACACGCTAAATGTTGCTTCCTTGTTTATGGTAGAAATTTACTTTTGTTATTTACTTTTCCCGAAATCACTAGTTCAACTCGGATTTCCCACATAATCTCTCCGATGATGCAATATGGGATTTTCCCTTATCAGCGCGAGTTGAAAAGCTGATCTAATCTTTTACACATGTTCAAAATTGATAATAAATCCCCAGGTTTAATTACTAAAAACCTCTTCCAGGTAATTATTCGCCGATCTAACATGGAATAAACGCATCCCGGAGGAAACAATTTGAAAGCCCTGTATATATTATTATTATTATTATTATGAATAACAATATACAATTATTAAATAACTGTATAATTATCTTTATCATTATTATTATTATTATTATTATATGGCTATAGTTATATATTTATTTTGCATACAATTTTTAAAGCATAATTTTTTTGGATTATCCCTCCTTATGAATAAATCAGGTTCATCATCACCATCATCTTCCACTTGATCCGGGGTCGGGTCGTGGGGGCAGCAGCCTAAATAATCATATAATATTTGATATAAATCAGGTTATTTTTGGAAATATATTCCATGTATGTTGCAAAGTGTTTTCAGTGAGTTGGATTGTATTAATCATATAAATCTTTGCCAAGTCAATCATTAGTGTAGGATAAACTTTATTCAACCATGGGTAGGTGACAGTGACCTACTTTTTTTGCTAAACATTTTATGATCAAGTCTCAATCCACGGCAAGATGATTTTCTGATCTGGAAGGTTTTCTTTCTGTGTAATCCCGAAATATCTTCAAACGGTGATCACGTGGTGGTTGTTTGCGAAGACTGTTTCGACATCTGATGCAGGTGTGCTCCCGACCATGCCTTGTCGGCGACTGAGGACAGTTGGGGTTGGGCCACCAACATCCCTTAGCACCGCCTCTCCTGCCTCACTCAGTTTCATGTGTGCGAATAGTTATTTGGTTATCTTTATCTTTTTTTTTTATTTTATCTTTGACATGTGAGAGGTTGGGTCACCCTGAATATTCTGTAATGTTAATTTCATGGCTGTCAGAGCTGCTTGCATGAAAATTCATCAGTACCTTTTGTCCAATCAGATTGATTACATTTAAACCATAGATCTGCTAAAAAAAATTCTTCATTCACTTGTATCATGGTTTGCTTTTTCTTTTGTTACAGTGGCCTTAAGAACGACTTCAACAAGGAGACATTTACGCTGAAGCACAAGATCGATGAGCAGATGTTCCCTTGCAGATACATTAAAATAGGTGAGTGATTCACTAAGACAGTGACAACACAGTAAGCTCAGCAGGGTGAGGCAGTCGGGATTACTGAGTGCATAAATAACTAGAAAAGCACCCAGAGAGCGCAAACCTCCGACAAGCCTGCAAAAAATCTTTAAATTTCCCTGCGTCCAGACAATAATCTGGATCCCTGCCAAAATCAACGCTGGTGAAAACATAACCCCCTTGGTGGAGGTAATAATAGTGGGGAAAAAAAACAAACTAAACCAAGTCTCTAAAGTGTCTGTGTATATGTGTGTGTGTGTGTGTGTGTGTGTGTGTGTGTGTGTGTGTGTGTGTATATATATATATATGTGTGTATATATATATATATATATGTGTGTGTGTATATGTGTGTATGTGTGTGTGTATGTATATATATATATATATATATATGTGTGTGTGTATGTGTGTGTGTGTGTGTGTATATATATATATATATGTGTGTGTGTGTGTGTGTGTATGTGTGTGTATGT
>JAQMYF010000024.1:7952930-7969242 GCA_030014195.1 Neosilurus mollespiculum
ATAAATAAGGTAAATAATAAATGAATGAGTTATAAATAAGGTAAATGATGAATGAATGAGTTATAAATAAGGTAAATAATAAATGAATGAGTTATAAATAAGGTAAATGATGAATGAATGAGTTATAAATAAGGTAAATGATGAATGAATAATATATTTAAGGATGAAAATGTTTATAACTTGGCGTAGCATACATTACAGCAGAAACATCGCACATAAATACTGCCACTGTCTGTGTTGAGTTCTCCCTACACCCAAGTCTTTCTTTCGATTTTGCTCGTCTTTGCTCTTTCATTTCATTTTTTCTTTCATTTTCATTCATTCTTTTGTTTCATTCTGCTCTTTCACATTTTCCTTTCACTTTTGCTTCATTGCTTAGTCCTTTTTCCATGTTGTACTTTACACTTTTGCTTTCTCTTTTAGTGCTTTCATTTATCAGTAATACAGTACAGTACTGTTTAGTGAGGGGAATTTAAGCACACCTCCATGTGCACCGACCTCAACACCCGCAGTGTGAACTCTTCTTTCGTTCTTCTTTGCTCTTTGTTTCCTGCCTTCTTCTGTCCAGAGTTGAAGCCCAATGATTTGCTTTTTTATTACTTTAGTATCAGATCACCTGCATAAATAGTCTTTTTTTTTTAATGGAAATTATTTGCGTATGTGTTAAATCAGGCGTGTTCTATTCATATGAAATGTAAATAAGGGACTGATGTGGCTTTTTTCCATGAAGCTGATTCTCAGTCGCCGCTCATTTCACTGATGTTACTTCACGTAATTAATCCGAAGAAATCACGTGTCATTTCCTGCCTTTGATTCTGCAATTGATTCTCTTAAATTTTAATGGACGAGAGTTACTGTGACGTTTGAATGCTTTTCAGTGGTGATTACATTGTGTTCATTGAAGATGTTATTCGATGAGATTCATCTGTATATACTTTTCATCTCGAGGTGTATCATTATAACTTAATCTTAAATTATGATTGTTCAGTGTTGCGTACTGCTTTAACACGTTCGCAACTCTTTTACACAAGATTGTATCGTACACATTATATTATTGTTTATCTTCTGTTTGTTCACCATTGCTGCATTTCATGTTACTATTACTAGACATTTGAGAGTATATGGGAATTGCGCTAAAGTAAAGTAATAGCGGAGCCCCATTTATAAGGAAAAAGTGTCTAACCACAGAGTTGCTTTTGGAATGTCAAGAACAGCCTATAGTGTCCGTCTTTGTTTTTTTAGCCGGCAAAATAAACTATTACTGCCGTGCAATGCATTACTCATTTGAATAGAAAGGCTTTTAACCCAATCACTTTGAGGAAGTGCATGACGTTTCTGGAGTGTATAACGTGCTTACAGGAGGAAACCTATTCAGTGGAATAACATCTCGCTATCCTGTGGTCATACTGGGTTTCTATTAAATAAATCGTTTCTCACTTGCGTTTCAGACAATATCAAAACTTTGAGGAGGGAGCGGACATAACGTGATGGTTACATGACATCCCGTCATAGATGGCGTCATCAAAACGAATTCACATTGAAACCTTTTATCAGGGGAAGTTCATATTTTCAGAGCTCTGCTTTTAGGCAGTGCCGTAATCTTTATATTATCACGATAGTTGGTGCCACGCAAAAGGTCAATGAATACGTGTGTTCGCTCCACCAGTCATTTAGATAATAGTTAATGCTAACCGTGGGGCCGGTGGTGTAGTGGTTTGGGTGCTGGACTCATGATTTACAGGATGTGAGTTCAAGTCTCGGTTAGACCCTTGGACAGGGTCTCAATTACAAGTGTGCCTCTGTCCACCTCTATCCAGCAGTATAAATGGGTACCAGTAAAAAATACTGGCAGGGTAACCCCTGATGGACTAGTATACCATCCATGAGGGGTTTAAAAGGGTTACACTAGATTTATTTTGTGAGATTTTCTGTCTCTCAGATGAGAGAATGTTTTACACAAACAAATTTAGTGGGTTGTTAAGCCACATTCACACAGGAAGCGTTGAGTGACATTCGAATCTTTTTGCCGCTAGAGTAAACGAAATCGACGTGCAAGGGAAGTGAATCACTTCACTGCTGAAGGGTCATCAGCTCTTGTTGCCTAGGTAACTCCCTCATTTGTTTCCTGCTTAAAAATGTTTCCAAGCGATGCGGTGAGCAGCATCGAGCTAGTTCCATACAGCAGATCTGTGAGAGCTTTTATCATTATCTTATATTATCTGAGTTTATTATAGCTTGTATTATCATAATAAATATCTTATTATTGTCATTGTGTGGCAATTATAGATGAAATCATGAACTAGGAAAAATTAAATGTAAATAAATATATACTCATGGGTGATGCAGACTGTTTCAGAGATGCGGACCCGAGCGTGGTGGTTATTATTCTTGTAAAATTTGTGTACATTCATGAAGCACAGGCTATTTCGACACTACGGATGTTTTGGGGGACTGGTGCATGGTGGCATATGTCAGTCGACTGTATCTTTAAGCTCTAATTGGTTATTGCTCGAATTGCGTGACAAAAATGTTCAGCTCACTTGAACTCCCCTGCCCACATTTGTGGTCGCTTCCTGTGCGAATGCAACTTTAGGTTTCTGCATTGTTCGCATTTATGCATGCATGCTTTTTTCAGAGAGAGGCATCACTGATGATGTCATTAAACCAAAAATGAGTGTGTTCAGAAATCTCTGTCCTTTCTAAGCAAGTAAACAGTGTTCTAATGTTTGCCCTTGTCTGTCTCCTGTGCAGTACCGTGAACAGGAGGCTATCCGTCTGTGTCTGAAGCACTTCCGGCAGCACAACTACACTGAGGCCTTTGAGTCGCTGCAGAAGAAGACACGCATAGCGTTGGAGCACCCCATGCTCACACACCTCCACGAGCGCCTCGTCCTCAGGGGAGACTTTGATGCCTGTGAAGAGCTCATTGATAAAGCTGTGAGAGGTAATGCACTTTATCTGGCATCTGTTTGTTTAATTACGTGTATGTTTGGGCGGTGTATGAGCACGTTTGATAGTTTGGTGGTTTTAATGCAGGTTGGCTCGGAGCATTATTTAATTTTTTTAATTTAATTCCTAGTGCTGTTAAAAATAAAATTAAATGGTGACTTCCGAGTGGTGCATCGACAAGGTGCGCGACTATCAACCTGGAGATCGTCCGGTTCGAATCCAGCTGCTGTCATCTGTAACCGGGAGTTCATGGGAGCTAATTAGCTGAGCTCTCACGGGAGGATCCCTTTCAATCAGAGATCACCAGCTAATCACAGGCTTCTGTGAGCGGACAAGGGGGTGGATATCACTTTTCCCTTCAAATGCGTTAGGCCACCCCCAAATAAAAGGATGGGTGGAAGCATCGTGTGTTACAGAGGAGGCATGTGCATGCTTACGCCCCTCCCTTATTGGTGGTGGTCGTATTATAGGGAAGGCAATACTTGACGGGAGGGAATTGTATATGACTCAAGCTAGGAGGAAATAAATAAATAATAACAGCTTAGTTTCAGTGTAGTGCTGAGTGTGTAGGTTAAAAATGTTGGTCTGCCTTTTTCTGTTTTGCTGACCTCAGGTGTGTCATTCCTTCATAGAAGGATTGACATGCAGTACAAGCTTTGTAGTATACAGTGAATAAACAAGGCATTAGTTCTTAGGTTTCAGTGTGGTATCAGCTATAACTTGGAAGGAGTAAGCTGTAAACAGACGTTATCTCCACAGTGCTATCTCAGCTCGGGGCCTGTTAGAACCCCGGTCCGTGAGAAATATTTTATTATTAAAATGATTAGCCTCAAGCATGGTGGGTTTTGCAACGTCCACCTCCCCTTCACTGAATAATTATTAATTAGCAATGAAATAATATTTAACATTTGATGTAAAGATATAAATAGATCCTTGCACATTAAAGGACAAATTAAACAGATGCTGTATGTTGATTATTTTCCTGCTTTAAGAAGGTTTTTGGTGCTACTTTATTCTCCTTATGTCTGTATGGTTTATGGTCATTAATGTACCCTCTGCAAACATATTTCATCGTAATCCATTTAAAAGGTCTCAAGGCAAAAAGGAATGTGACACAATGAAAAATTAACTGACTTTTATTCCCTTGGTCCAAGTTTCAGTCCAGTAGCTGTCTCCAGGTTGAGAAGTATTTATAGCTTAGATTAAAATCCTAACTGGCTCGTGCATCTCCCTCCCTGGTTTGACTCCCCTGTCTCTTGTTTCCTGTGCTCGTTTTGTAGATGGCTTGTTTAATCAGTACATCAGCCAGCAGGAGTACAAGCCACGCTGGAGTCAGATCATCCCCAAATGCAGCAAAGGTAGTACCTCTGGTCCACCAAGCAGCCTTAATGCTAACAGGCAGCGCCTCTGAGAATAGATGGCAGCCTATTAAATGTCTCACTTGGCTGAAAGATTAAAGGCTGTTTTCATATTCTCTTCTTCTGTACTCTCCCCATTCCATTCCTCTCTCTCTCTCCTCTGCCTGTCTCTGCATCTGCTGATGATTATTTTATTTATTTATTTCAAAAAAATATTTTCCCACTCGCGCTCTCCCACTTACTGTCATTTATTTATTTATTTATTTATTTTATATTAAATATATTTATTTTTAATTACATTTCTGTTCATCCTCCTTATCTATCTCTCTCTCCCTCTGTCTCTGTCTCTGTATGTGTCTCGGCTAGGTGATGGGGACGACAGTAGGCCCGGGATGAGAGGAGGTCATCAGATGGTGATAGATGTGCAGACAGGTAACACTGCACAAAATAGTTCTAGATTCGAGTTTGTGGGGGTGTGTGTGTGTGTGTGTGTGTGTTCTAAGCAAGATAGAGCGCAGAGATTGAGCTTCGCCACCGATTTATCCTCTGAGAGCAAGAAATCAATTTCAGCAACCTGATGCAGCCCCTCTGGCCAGAGTGACTTTGAGTTACCCTGCTACGTCTGAGCTCAGTTTGCGTCAACATCTCGTTCCTATCACCATAGCAATGCTGCCATGGAGACCTGTCCTACACTCCACTGCTGCACTGCGCTGGCACTTTAAACAAGTTATTTCACCTTAAATGGCTTGTTGTTCAGTTATAGTTATTATATACAAGGTTGTGTACAGAAGGGATTTTTTTTGTTGACAGTATTATTGTGTATGACGGTGTTATGTAACAAACACAACTACTGCAGCAATAGCATAATAGTCCTTTTGTTGTCTGGGGCCTTTTATAACAAAAGAATAAAGCAGCACTGTGTGCTTGGGAGGTCAGGCATCAAAACATCTGGTTGCAAACAACTTTTCACGCAGGCTGACTGGAGGCTATAACTGTTCTGCCAAACCCAATCTCTCGCTCTCTTGCTGTCTCTCTCTCTCTCTCTCTCACTCTCACTCTCTCTCTCTCACTCACAGAGACTGTGTATCTGTTTGGTGGGTGGGATGGCACGCAGGACTTGGCGGATTTCTGGGCGTACAGCGTGCAGGAGAATCAGTGGGCCTGTATCTCCAGAGACACCGAGAAAGAGGTGAGGACAAACAGGAGCTTATGATGGTGACTCAGCTACAAGTGGCGAACATTTTCTCTGCTGATGTAGCGGGAATCAGAATTTGATCCCCTCCCCCTCATAGAAATTCATGGGGCAGGGGAAGCGAAACTGGATCCCCTCAGTAGTGGTGCTTAAACGCTTCCCACCACACACCAGAAGAAAGAATGTACTCGCAGATGTGTTATTAGCTAATATCGGAGACCAGATTCTCCATTATAAGGGTGTATTGTGGGACATCTGGGACGCCCTTAGTGATGGCTTGCGATTTGACTTCACAGGGTTCCTATGGTCCTCAAAATCCTGGAAAGTCATAGAATGTTATAATAGTGTTTTCCTAGCATGGAAAGTCATGGAATATGATTTTTATTATGTTTAAGTGTAAATATGCATAGCTTAAATAAACCTAAACAGTCATGGGGACTATTTGGATTGTCTTGGAAAAAGTTCTGGAATTTTGTTGTAAGCAAAGATTAAGAACCCTGCATTAGTTCCACCGACCTCCATTAGTTTCCATTGTCTTTTAACCCACATGTAAACATTGTATAGTCAAGTGTTAGTGGGGAAAAAAGTTTAGGGAAGACCCGCATATAGGAGTGATGATCAGTTGTCCACTAAGTATACAGGATGCCTTTGCATGCTACAACAGTACAGTTGTTCATTCACTGGAACCAAGAGGCCTAAATATGTTCCGGCATGACTAAGTACAAAGCCAGCTCCATGTAGACATGGCTTGTTAAGGTTGGAGTACAATAACTCAAGAATCATGTACAAAGCATTGACCTCAATTCCACTGAAACACCTTTGGGATGAACCGGAGCGCTGGCTGCACCCCCGACCTCTTCAACCTGCATCGGTACCGGATCTCACTAAGGCTATTCTGACGGAATGGGCACGGCTGGACTGGCCCAAAAAAATAATCACCATCACGTGACTGGTTTCCAGAATTCAGGAGTATTGTGGTGCGAGTGAGGCAGTTCGTTTTGTTATGACAGAGACTTGGGATAGTATCAGAAATGTGAAATTTAGTGCAGGTACTGTGAACGCAGTGGTAGTTCAGATATTAAACGACCCTTGAAGTCCTGTTTGTTTCCAGCTGAGTGCCAGATAAAACAGTCACACCCTGCTCAGTGGGTTAATTCACATTAGGCAAATTCAGACTATTTACATATTTTGAAGTAAGGCTGTTCAAGCATTTCCCACCAAATCTGCATAAAAAAGTGTTTGTGTGTGTGTGTGTGTCAGAATGGTCCCAGTGCACGCTCCTGCCATAAGATGTGCATCGACTCTCAGAGGAGACAGATCTACACGCTAGGCCGCTATCTGGACTCCTCTGTCCGTAACAGCAAGTCTCTGAAAAGTGACTTCTACCGGTACGACATTGACGCCAACACGTGGACACTGCTCAGCGAGGACACTTCTGCAGATGGAGGCCCTAAACTTGTGTTCGACCACCAGGTAATCAGCTGAAGCTCCAAACCTGACTTTAGTGCATTATATAAGACACCATGTTAGCACACAATGTGAATGGCGCAACAAATCTACCAACGTATAACATTCTGAACACTTTCTCATGCAGATGTGCATGGACTCTGAGAAGCACATGATTTACACATTTGGTGGGCGGATCCTGACGTGTAACGGCAGTGTTGATGACGGACGCACGTCAGAGCCGCAGTTCAGTGGACTGTATGCTTATCAGTGCCAAGCCGGAACCTGGAGCCTTTTGAGAGACGACTCGTGCAACGCCGGCCCTGAGGACATGCAGTCTCGCATTGGCCACTGCATGCTCTTTCACACGGTCAGTTCCCGTGCGTCACAGAGATCAACATTTTGTTTTGTTTTCGGTAATAAAACTTTGATGCATTGTTAATATACACGACACCAGATTGCTGTAGTATAATAGGAATAAAATATTTTAGGACGTGACACCAATATCCCTTGCTTTTTACCCTTCTCCCAAAGAAAAGTAGCCAGAAAATGGCTGATTGGTCTCAAGGCTTGAGGCGTGCTCCTCACAACAAGGCAGTAAACCAACCGAAAATGACATCACACTATTTCGCGGCTATATCGCTTACATTTGAGTCAGCATTAATTCTTTTAAAAAACAACTGCTTAATCCTACCCTTGTCGCGGGGAGGATGGTGCCTATCTTTGGGCGAAGGCATCTGGAACAACTTGCCAGACCATTGCATGGCAACATACACAAACATTCACACTTAAACACAGGCAGTTTGGAACTAATCAGCCAATTAGCCTAATCTGCTGGAGAAACCAGAGTACCCGGAGGAAACCCATGCAAGCACAGGGAGAACATGCACACTCCACACAGAAATGCCGGAGCCCGGGACTCGAACCCAGGACCTTCTTGCTGTGAGGCGGACGTGCTAACCACTGCATCAATGTGCCACCCCCTATCAAACATGTTAATTCCATATTTTGTGCCAGTTTGTTTTTATATTTAGTGAAAATTTTATGAAAATTTAGAATAAATCCAAAAGACTATATTGTGCTATAGCAAGCGGCACTTCCTAGTGACTTTCACTTGGACACCCTCATTACGCCATTCTGCACTGAACAGCACACTCATTATGAAAATATTTGGAAAAATATTTCGAATGAATAACAAAACAACTGTTAAATTGGTTTTTCCATGATTTTGGAGAATTATTCGGATCTTGGAGGGTGTCCGGAGGAACGTCTTCCGCCTCGGCGTGTAACACCCCCGCAATCGATTAATTGGGCAATGGTGGCTTAGGGGTTAAGGCTTGGGGTTACTGGTCAGAAAGTCAGTGGTTCAAACCCCAGTATCACCCAAGTGTCACTATTGAGCCCTTGAGTGAGGCTCTTAACCCTGAACTACTCGGCTGTATAAATAAGAAAATGTAAGTCACTCTGGATGAAGGCGTCTGCCAAATGCTATAAATGTAATGTAAAAATATAATTCATATATCATATCAATATCATAGCATAGCATCATCTTTCGCTTATCCAGGGCCGGGTATATCATACTTCATCTAATTTAAAGGCTTAACTAAGTCTTTAATGCTAAAATATATCATGATGTATTTTTGTTTTATCTGATTTGTGTGTTTAGGTTTATTTGGTTGCATTTGTTAGGTTTGAGCTGTATATTTAGTATCAGAGTCATTGTGAGTGAGGAGCTTTTTGTTTTCATTGAAAGCTTACATTTGAGGGGAAATCTCGTTTCAGATTTTATTCTTTTCTTTGTATCTGATTGTGCTCAATAATGGTGTTTTCAGTATTGAACAAAATATTTGTGATGGTTTCAGCAGTTATTGTGTAGCTGTAATTATACTAATGCTGCTTTGTATTATAGCTGTGTTGGGGTATTATCATGTGTTATGGTGGATTTATTTTTTTTGTTCCTGAAGGTCTGTTTTGTAATTTCAGAGTTGCTGCTCACATTACTGCTTTGTGTTGATGTGTTTGTTACACTGATGGCGAATATTCTTGATAATGACACTTGGGTTATTTCTTTTTCTCAGAGGAATCGCTGCCTGTATGTGTTTGGAGGCCAGAGGTCCAAGACGTACCTGAACGATTTCTTTAGTTATGATGTGGACGCTGACCATGTTGAGATCATCTCTGATGGCACTAAGAAAGACTCAGGCATGGGTAAGAACATACTACTCTGCTACCTGGTTAATACGGAGCGGTGGTGTCAAGTCTTACTCTGTTTCAAGGGCTTTGTGTAGTGACATTTTGTAAAAGCCCCCAGCGCTCTTTGTATTCACTCAGAACGAAGTGCAGGTGTGACTTCATTCCTTATCATGAAATCTTAAGAGATGTCACTTAAAGGCCGACTCCGGGAGGGCAGCTTTATCAGAAATCCCTCCATAAAAGGAAGTAAAGGACACTCAGGAATGTGAATGACCTCATTCTCAGAAATGGGCAGGAGTCAGATGTGCATGATGTCACTGCTGTGTACTGTAACTTGGAGATGGGAAGAATTTAAGATCATCATTTATTGAGCAGTAATTACGCCATCCCTCCTCTGATCAGCCATCAGTTAGCTGTCGGACTATGAGGTATGAGGAATGATTCGACACCCCACTTCACAGTGATGACAGCAGCAGTAATGTTGAATGGTTTCCTGAAACTCCTATCAGTCTATATTGCCTTTACTGTCAGATATTGTAAAAATAAAAAGCTCACAAGACATTGACAGAAATGCTTTGTACTTTAAATGTTCAAAAATAGCACCTTTATTTAAACTAATAAAAGGGCCAAAAGAATGATTCAGATATATTAGTATATATTACGTGTAAATGCAGAAATCCAATTGATTTGCTATCCGGGAATTGAATGACCGGTCACTTGGAGCAGGCAGCGTCATCACACATTAAAAATGGAAAAAAAAGCTTAAAAATTTCACCTTAGTTATTTTTTCTTTAGTTTCTGCGTGGTATATACTAAAATACCATTACGGAGCATGTTCTGTTTCTGTGTAGTATATACAGTTGCACCTTTCAAGATGAGTTTAATTGGTTCCGGGACTCATAGAACGAAATGCTCGTATAGGAGAGTTTGGATCGTTTCTCTGTAGTATATGGTAACAGTGGTGGATCAGAGGTCAAGGCTCTTGCTTACTGATCCAAAGGTTGGGGGTTCAAGCCCCAGCACCACCAAGCTGCCACTGTTGGGCTCTTGAGCAGGGCTCTTAACCCTCATTTGCTCAGTTGTTTAAAAATAATAAATGTAAGTCGCTCTGGATAAGGGTGCTGCCAAATGCCATTAATGTAAATTTAAAACTGTCAACGAGTTTAAAAATAATGAAAAAAGTAGGTAAAAATAAATTATGACGCTCTCACTTTAGGTTTTTTGTTTCCATGTAGTGTGTACAACAATTTAAATTTAAAAACGCGCTGTTACCTAACACAGTAATGCTCTGCTTATGAATTATGTTGAGTTTACCTGACTTAACTATGTCATACTTAAAGTAAATGTAAAATCTCGATTTACTCTGCTTTTTTTGTTGCTGTGTAGTATATACTGAAACAGTTATTCACCTCAGGCTCAGTCGATGTTGCATAATTTTTCGTTATGTATTTCGACATTTTTGTTTCAGGGGCTCTTAAGAAAATATCCACCTTATTTTCTGTGAATAATTAAGTGTACTTTAACGTATTCTACTGCTGAGAAAAAAAAAATATCATGAAATACGATTGAGTGTTAGAGTAAAAATAATCAATGAATGGGTAGTGTGATGATGCAGTATCACTCCAAAGTTAATTAATTTCCTTTTACAGGATCTCTCAAGGTGGTTTACTTCACTTTTAACGCTGCAATTTATCCACATTTATTAATATAGAGGAAATTCACGAACCAAATTAGCTTCTGTTCTCACTTGCATTGCACAGTAGTAACTAGAAATAGTCATTCCTTTGCGTTCTCTTGATGTTTCTAAGACAGGAATCACAGCTTTATTTTTGGGATCTGCATTACTAAGAAACCAAAAGTGTAATATGTTCTCCATGATAAATACTGATACCTGAGACCTTTCTTAATATTAAACAAGAGTCTCCTAACAGGCAACACCTTTTAATCTGTTTATCATCCGTCTGGATTACGTGCCTCGTCTGCCGTTCAGGTGCCTCTGGTTCTCGTAATGTAAAATCGATGTCCGAGTTTCGGAAAGCAATCTTCACCCTAGTTACTGGCTATCCTGTCATTTATTTCACTTTAGTGGGTGAACAGTGTCTTCCGTCAACTTCTGAGAAGCCGACTGTCATTCTAGAGTAACAGAGTTCTTAGAAATCCCTGTACACCCACGTTGTTTGTGGTATTTTACAAGCCTGATGGTAATTTCATTGCTCAACTATGACAACCGCCCACATTTTTATGCATGTGGTGTCACAAACAAAATTATGAGTTCAAGCATTTCCAAACAAAACATGGCTTATTAGCTGAAAGGCTCAAAAGGCAGTCTGATACGGCGCCAAGCTCTTTATTATTTTCTTTGTTTATTTTTAAAAACTTTGCATCATTAATTGTAACGACAGCAATATAATGCATGTTGCCGTGTTATCATCTCTGGGGAAGAGAAGCCCGAAACACAAGAAAGAAACACAGACCCAGGTAGTGACACATTTCCTGCCCTCGTAAACACTTCTTAACTTCAATGGTGACTTGATGCAATATGTATAAAGAGGTCTCTGTGTTCTTTCTCTGATGCTGTGTGTGTTTGTGTGTGCGTGTGTAGAGGGGGAGAGTGAAACAGAAAGCGAGGGATGGCAGAGAGCAAGAACATAGACAGAAAGAACGGAATGTTTTTTTGCCAGCAAGGAAGCAGCAAGTCCAAACACTGTGCACATAATCAGTCTCAAATGTTTATCTTGCTTCCTCTCTGAGTAATGAAAACTATTTCCATTTCTGTGCCAGGCCTCTTGTTGTTCAGAACCGGGTTCTTTGCCAGTCCATGATCCAATCCAGTGTACTGAGAGAGTGTTATTTTATCACTGCATGGTTTCGTGTGCTCTTTCGGGCTGCGTGTGTCTGATTTCCTGTGAAAGCACTGCAGTGACGCATGTCGTCGGACATGTGATGAGTGACAGATCTCTGTTGGTTGTAACCTCAGTTTGGGAACTCCCAAATTCAAGCATAAGTGAATTAGATAAGTAGGCTTTGTGGATGAATGAATTAATCTGACTTTTTCCTGTGACATATCTTTGAAAACTCATTTGTTTATAGTTATATGTGGATTTAATATATTCAGAGCTGGAATGTTCACAATGACCTGAACTTACATTTCTTGTATTTTTTGATGTCGCGTCTAAGAAATAAAACATCACATGGGATGCAGATAAAAGGAGATTTCATTCCTATTGTACCACAGCAAAGAGCCCCCATGAACAGTTTATTAAACTTTGACCTCTTGTACGTTTTATCAGTTCATAATTACCTCCACCGAGAGGGAAGGTGAAGGCTATGAGATTGGTCATGTGTGTTGATCTGTGTGTGTGTTTGTCACCACGATAGCTCAGAAAGTAACGCATGAAATTCCACGAAATGTTAATCAAATGTGGGTCTCGGGCCAGCCAAGAACTGTTTAAATTTTGGGCGTGATCCATATACAGATCCAGGAGGATTTTGAGGGATTTTTTTAACATTATGTGTTAGACTATAATTTATAACTATAACTCTATAACTGACTGAAAATAAGGCCTGAATTGAAAAGTTTAGAGATTGCATTATCTTGGTGGAGGTCTGCACCCTCTGAGTGCATTTCTAGTTACATTTAAAACTGTGTAAAATCCCCAAACCTGGAAACTTATCACTTGCAGTCTAACAGCTTTAAACACTCATTATCTCAGTAGCTTCTGTTCACAAGAAAGCAGAAGCTCTCCGTTTCATGAATAAAAACCAAGGTACAGCTTTACATCTGACTGTTAAAGTGCCGAAATTGGATATCCTTCTCAAAATGCTAAATAAACAACATCTAAAAGACTGTTTATGGCTGCCGTACAAGTCCCTGTGTGTGTTTATTAGAATGAGAAGACGTATTTATGTGATTGTCAAGTTGTACATACCATCATCAGCGAAAGACAGCCTGAACAGCTTGCCAGACAATTGCAGGGCCAACAAATACCCAACCATTCACACTCACACCTAGGGGCAATTTGGAACAGCCAGATAGCCTAAAGTGTAAACCCATGCAAGCACGGTGGGAACATACAAACTCCACACAGAAACGCACAAGCCCGGGACTCAAACCCTGAACCTTCTTGCTGTGAGGCGGGTGTGCTTACCACTACGCCGCTGTGTCGTCCTGAATGTCTATATTGATTACTTATTTACTTAACCAAGAGGTTTTCACTGTAAATTTATAAGAAACACACAGCATGTCCTGTATGAAATCAGCAGCACTTTAATTTCCTAATTCATTCAGTGGAATCTTGTTTATAAACATCCATTTTTATGGTCACTATGTGGTAAGATAATATTCTTTGTATGTGCAGCCCCTGCTGTGTGCTGGTGTCCCCCCCCCCCCCCACTGTTATGAAGATGTACTTCCTTGTGCGGACAGCTTTTACTTCTTTCCCTTCAGTTGCTTTGTAAACAATGTGTACTGCTGCCAAGTGTTGTAAGGAAATGGGAATCCAATTAAAGAGGTGGGACATTCATGTGTGATCTCCCTGGTGGCATATTGAGGGGGAAAAAAAAAAACTCTGTCTGTCAAGCAGCAGTGTACTTTGTTTTCCTCTGCATGTCTCCGAGGCCAGTAGGGATTAAAACAATTGGATGACTTGCTGAACACACTGTTACTTTTGTCTGTTTCAGTACCAATGACTGGCTTCACCCAGCGTGCCACCATTGACCCAGAACTGAACGAGATTCATGTTCTGTCAGGCCTTAGCAAAGACAAAGATAAACGAGAGGAGAACGTTCGCAACTCCTTCTGGATCTATGACATCGCCCGCAACAACTGGTAGGTTGTCTCTGTCTTAATTCTCTTCCTAGCACTCCTTTTATTCTCCACCTCATGGAAAATCTGCATTTCCTCTCTGACTCTGGTTGGTGGTAACCTTGTTGCTTACATACAGTACAGTTAGATGTTATTTATTACATTTTCTGTTAAGACCGTTCATGCATTTGTGCATTTAAACTGGGATCTAGCTTACAGTATAATACTGTGCATGAACTAAATTGCTTTTTAACCCTTAGGAGTCGCTGGACCCGCTGGCGCGTCGAAATCACATGGCCAATTTAAGATGACATAGCAGGAATATGTGGTCTTGCCGAGTCTCAGTTTCGACTTATTTCAGAAGAGCAGACTTCAAACTATATAACAGTTTTTAAATAGTCTTGATAGGCCAAGTAAAATCAGAGTTATGATTAATAATTTAATACTTTTAATTTAAATTCCTCCGATGGCAGTTTACAAGGCGTGATGTCAGCAAAAAAACAAAAACAAACTCAAGGCAGTTTGCAGGCAAACACTGTCATCAAGTGGGCAACAGGAGGAGTAATACACCCTGAAAATGTCAGTGCTAAATTTGTACATAATTTTAAATTTACAATTTATATTTGCATTCTAAGTGATAAAAATGTTTGTATTTTTCGCAGTAAAAAACTCACACTTGGATTTTGTGTTTTTTAGGGTATGTTAGGTCCAAAGTGTTAATACGGTATGTCAAAATAAAAAAGTATCTGTAAGGTCACACAGGTGAGGTTGTGCTGGAAAAAAAAGACACCAAACAAGGCAAGGTAAACCGTTTTTAAGATGAAATATGAAGGTAAAATTGTCAAAAACGGCCAATTTTAACCTGGACCCTTAAGGGTTGCGCGCGTGTGTGTGTGTGTGTGTGTGTGTGTGTGTGTGTGTGTATGTATGTGTGTGTGTATGTATATGTATGTATGTGTATATATATATATATATATATATATATTATTGCTGTATTTATATACAGCAGTTTGGCATGAACTTGAGATTCTTCATTTCTCACTGTAAAATCCAATCTGTAAACATGTCCTTTACCGTTTCTCATACACACACTCTTCACTTTTGACAGTGGCCAAGTATCTCACACATTGGAGGCCTGTCCGGGTGGAGTTATCATATACTTTTGTGTCACATCATATTGCTTTGAATCGTGTTAAGACAAATCAAATCATTCTGGATCGCAATAGGTGTGAATCATATCACATTAGTAGTTACTTCATATGTGATGGGTAATGTAAAACGAGCCGGTCATTATTGTGGAATAAACCCCAAGAGGGAGATCAGAAGCCCTATATGAAATGGAGTTTATTAAACGGCGAATTACTAATGAAATCAATAAGCTGACATGAAGGTTTGATTTAGCAATAATTTCTTCAATTTAAGATATGGTCGATAGCAACAGTCTGTTATATGTAGTCACGAGCTTTGGGTAGTGACAGGAAAAACAAGATTGCGGGTACAGGTGGCTGAAATGAGCTTCCTTCGCAGGGTGGTGGGGCTGTCCCTTAGAGATAGGGTGAGAAGTCCGGTCATTCGGGAGGAGCTCGGAATAGAACCGATGCCCCTCCATTTTGAGAGGAGCCAGGTGAAGTGGCTCGGGCATCTGATTAGAATGCCTTCCAAACGCCTCCCTGGTTTGGTGTTTCGAGCATGTTCAACCAGAATGAGACCCATGTTGGAGGGTCCGTCTCTTGGCCGGTCTGTGAACGCCTCAGTGCGTCCTTGAAAGAACTAGAGGAAGTGGTTGGGGAGAGACGTCTGGACCTCACTGCTTAGGCTGCTGCGCAGCGACCTGTCTACGGATCAAGCGATAATGATTTTAAAATAATGATCTTATTGCTTTCACTGCAGAGATGCTCCAGAGCAACAGTCTGCTTCACTTAACATTTTTTTGCAAGTACTGTACCAAACTGCTGAATATCATGATTGGCCAATCAGAATTGTGTATTTAAATAAGTTGTGTAATAAGTATCTTTATCACTTCATTCTAGTGGATCATTGGCAATGCATCAAGGTATGAATCACATTGGCCTCAGTAATGGAAATTCCTAATATATCATGTTTTTGAGATCGGGTGGCTTGGTGGCGTAGTGTTTAGCATGTTCATCTCACAACAAGAAGGTTCTGGGTTGCTGTCCTGGGCTTGGGTGATTCTCTGTGGAGTTTGCATGTTCTCCTCGTGCTTGTGTGGCCTTTCCCTGGGTACTGCAGTTTCCTCCCACAGTCCGAAGACTTATTCAGTTCAGTTCAGGTTTTTATAGATATATATATATATATATATATATATATATATATATATATATATGGTGCTTTTTGAAATTGACTGATTCT
>JAQMYF010000024.1:7973532-7990371 GCA_030014195.1 Neosilurus mollespiculum
TATATACGGGTTAGCAGATGGCTTAGCATGTCTGCCTTACCGCAAGAAAGTCCTGGGTTTGGGACCCGGGCTCTGACGTTTCTGTATGGAGACTGCATGTTCTCCCTGTGCATCAGTGGGTTTCCTTATTTTTTTTTTTTCTTGCTGGTTGCCATGGTGAATGTTCGTGTCGAAGCTTGATTGATGACTTTTTATATTTATCATGCACACCCTTAACTCAGAATGAATATACTTGGGGTTGATTCAACGAACTCAGATCAGCTACTCTGGAACAGCTAAACAGCAGAGAGAATCTCATCTCCGAGCCGAGTTCATAGTTAGGATCAGAGTTTGTTAAATCTGCTCTCTGGAATACCCCCCAGGTCTTGTGTTTATAAGAATGACCAGGCGGTGAAGGAGAACCCCAGCAAGACCTTGCAGGAGGAGGAGCCGTGCCCTCGTTTCGCCCACCAGCTCGTGTATGACGAGCTGCACAAGGTACTTATTATTTCAAAAATTTTTTTTTTTTTTTTTTTTTTTTAAATAAATATAATACAGCGTTTATAACATCACCTGTTTGTGTCAGGTTCATTACCTGTTTGGAGGAAACCCAGGCAAGTCAAGCTCTCCTAAGATGCGATTGGATGACTTTTGGTCTCTGAAACTCTGCCGCCCTTCTAAAGAGTACCTACTGCGACACTGCAGATATCTCATTCGCAAATACAGGTATCGCAGTGCAAGTAATCTCTTATCGTCTTGTACCAGATATTTTCATTTTGCATGCCATTCATTAATGATTACAAGCAGTGTTGTTCTTTTCTTTTCTTTTTTTCTTAAGATTAATGCTTAACATTTTCCTAATCACTTAGCAAACAGTCCCGATATTTATTTATTAAAGAACAACACCTCATGCTTAGTATCTGTTTTTGCTTTTATTTAAAGAGAACAGATTTATAATTACTTACCCAATCATTTTTCAAACCGCTTACTCCTACTAGGGTTGCAGCGAGGCTGGAGCCTCTCTCAGCCGACACTGGCCGAAGGCAGGGTACACCAAGAACAGTTCGCCAAACCTTTACAGGGCCAACACACGCACACAATCATTCACACTCAGCACCTACGGGCAGTTTAGAGCATGTCTTTACACTGTGGGAGGAAACCGGAGTACCTGGAGGAAACCCATGCAAGCACATGCATACTCCACATACTTAGAAATACCTGGGCGCTGGACTTGAACCCAGGACCTTCTTGCCATGAGGCAGATGTGCTAACCACTATGCCACCGTGTCATCCAAGACTGATCGCTGTTATGGAAAAGTCGTCACCTTCTGTACTGTTAGAGAAATTAGAGAATTTAACAGTGCTTTTTCTATAAATACATGGAGGATTTATCTTTTGGCATTTATTTTGCATGTTCCGGGTACATACTGGAGAAACTTGTTTGCTAAGCAAGCCAGATAAGTAAAAGAAAAAACTGTCACATGGTCTTATTCTTTATTGGACTTTAAGGGGGAGTCGTCGATTCTGGAGAATGTTGATTTACAATTTTCAGCCATTCAAACACACACCTTTCTTCTTTAGCTCCACTTTCATATTGATAGATGTCCATTGCCAGAGCAGTGATGCTAACAGTACTCCCATCTCACCTCCAGCCAGTCAGAATCATGGTGCGTTTTTTGCTACATGGAAGTATAAATGCCCCTATTATGAATTTTCTGAAATAGTGTTGGGTGGTCTGTAGAATGGACAGGAAATATTTACCGAACTCGTCGGAGTGTTGTCTAGAGTCGATGACGTCACCTTTAAGCAAAAATAATACATTTGTCAGCCACTTTATAGAATCTCTCTGTTAGGTGGTTTATGGTGGTGTACTGTTGGTTTCTTGAATCTATTTTAGATATTTTTTAACGTCAGTAACCTATTTTGTGTGATGTTTTCTAATTTTGGCTTTAGTCAATGCGTTTCACTTTTGGCACTAAATCAGATTGAAGTAGAGCAGTAATTTTCCACCAGTTCGAGTCATTTCTGATTAGGTAGCGCCCTCTGCTGGATTGTTTTCTTTATTGCTCTTCAAATATAATTGCATTTCTTACAATGTCGTGTTCAGTCTATTGGGCTTTTACACCTGAGCCTCCTGGCTTATCCCTGGTTTTCTTAGCGTAAGGCAACTAGGAGTTCAACTCCTCCTGGTTACCTTCCCAGTAGTTTTACAGGTACCCATTTATACTGCTGTGTGGACAGAGGCACACTTGTAGTTAAGACCTTGCCCAGGGGTCTTAACACGGTGGGGGTCTAACCCACGACTTCTCAATCATGAGCCCAGCATTCTAACCACTACACCACCACTCAGTAGTAGTCATGTTTAATAATGGTAATAATTCACTTTCATTAAGTAGTAGAAATTTACTTTAACTGAATTACCACGTCATTGAAAAAATTGCCTTGTTTAAATCAATTTGTCTGTTGTAGCATCAGCTTCATACATAATTGCATACCATATTTACATTTATATTATATAAGAATATATTCACTGATAGTGACTTTAAAGCACTTCTGTAAGTCGCTCTGGATAAAAACGTCTGCTAAATGCTGTAAATGTGAATGCGTACCATATACAGTATTTATGTGTGTGCACAGTAGTCTGCAGTGAAGATTATACACCACCTCTTTTAAAATGGCTCCTAATAAAAAGAAGTAAAAAATTACTTCTCTATAATATTTTTGGTGAAAATGTATTGAACAATGCTATTGTAGGCAATGAGAACCAAAATCATCATTCCGACAAGTATGTTGAGGTAAAAGAAAGGCTTATAAACAAAAACACTGAAAATACCAACTTTCAGAAAAAATGAAAGGTGTCGCAAATTTTATTTTTCACTTTTGCATAGCATGAATGAACTTCAAACTATATGGAAAGGTGGAAATTCACTTAGAGTGAAGAAATTAACGCTATGCCTTGAAAGGTTAAGTGTTGAAATTAAAGTAAAGGGTGTTCACACTAAATATTGACTTTTTTCTTAAGAAAGAGACTGTTATTTTTGTTATTACTATATATATATATATATCAGAGAGAGCAGAGACCTTTCTGATTGGAGTACACATACACTTTCAAGAGATACTTCCAGACTCTGGTTCTTAGAGGTTCTATTCGTACCACTGTCAGTTCTCAGGCTGAAATTGCAGTCATGGATAAAATGAAGTCTATGCCCCTTGTAGATGATTTTTCTTACAGTGAAATGACGTATTTCAGATAATTGAGAGGTATTTTTAAATCCATTGATAACATTGCTTTGGCATCCACAACATTTTTTTCTAAATCCTCAGAGAGCTCTTTAGATCTTGGTGTCTTGACACCACACACTTGAATAGCAAAGAGAACTCTAGACTCCAACACCCTGTATGCTAGCTTTAAATGCAGCAGATTTCATGTGCAGGAAGGAAATTATTGTTTATTATTATTATTATTATTATTATTTGTATTGCCCCCATTTTTCTTCCCTAATTTTAGTCATATCCAATTTTCACCAGTCAAGTATTGCCTCCCTATCACATACAGCCACCACTAATAAGGGGCGTAAAAACATGCATATGCCCACTTCATGACACATGATGCGCTGTTTTACAAACTCCTGCACGTTTTAGGGGAGGCCTAGCACACTCGGAGGGAAATCAATATCTGCTCCATTGTACGACTGAGCTCACAGATGCCCATGATCGGCTGGTGATCGATGTGAGTGTGAGTATGCTATCCCTCCCTCCTGTGAGAGCTCGACCAATTAGCTCTCATGGATTCCCGGTCGTGGTTGGCTGCGGCATCAGCCTGGATTCGAACCTGCAGGAGGTTCTAATTTGGGGCACCTAATCTGGAAGGCCTGATTGCTGTTAGTGGTGTGATAAATGTAAGGATGTGCTGTGGCTGATCTGGTTTTTTTTTTTTTTATTTAAGTAATAAAACTGACTATTGTGTGTAATTTGTTGGAGTGTATCACTTTTTTCTGTAGGCATCGTGTTAAAGTTTGCTTTATTTTAATTTAAAAAATGTAAAAAAAAAAAAAAAAAAAAGTTATTTAAAAGAAAGAAAAAAAAATCAACAATTGTATTAACACACTACTGGACACTATTATACATCCAGACTCTGGATTTCAAAGATTCACTTTTATTCTTTTCACTTAAATACTAAATGTTGCAAAAATCAAACCAACATGCTTCCATAGCAGCGGCTTAGCTTCATGATTTTTCATATTTTTAGACCAGAGCTTTGCATGATTATGAATCTCTATGTATTATCACTGTGAGTGCTTGTATTTATGTGCAGGTTTGAGGAGAAAGCTCAGACCGAACCACTGAGCGCACTGCAGTACTTGCAGAACGATCTGTCAATGACTGTGGACCACTCTGACCCTGATGAGACTAAAGAGGTAAGGGCTAATGCATCACTTTATTAATTCACTTCATTATGAACACCACCTGCTCATGGGTTCAACGGTCCAGTTCGCCGTTTATGAATCCGCTTCAGCATTCAGTTAATGCTTATGTAGATTCTCAGTAATCCAGGTCATGGTGGTGTTGTGTTGAGTGCTTGAGTTGAAGGCAACTTTAAAGACGTTTCAAGAAGACAATTCACAGGTTAAACTCCAAGGTGTGAATCTCACTAGAGGTTACATACGTGGGGCTCCCCATGAGTTCTTTGATCTAAAGAAGCCTTTCAGATGAAACAAGTGGAACATCTTTAACATGTCTTCCACTCGAGCGCTAAAGAGCTTCGGTTAATGGACATCGAAACATTAGAATGGAGTAACTTGTGAACATCCCTGTGACTCTCACATGGTTGTTGGTGCTATGTGGTGGTTTTGGGTGTTTCAGAAACTGCTGATCATCTGGGATTTTTGTGCACAACTCTTCAGTTTACAAAGTATGCAGGTGGAAGCACCTTGTTGATATAAAGATCAGAGAAGAATAACTGCTTGGAGGTTCGCACTGACAGGAAGTCTTCAGTAACTCAAATAACCACAGTACCGTGTGGCGAACAGAAAAACTCAAATCAGAGCCTTGAGGTAAAGAGGCTACATAATAGCACAAGATCACATCCTGTCGCCTAAAAACAAGATTCTACAGTAGGCGTAGGCTCACCTAAACCCGAGAGTTAAAGATTAAATAAACATTTGATTGGGCTTTATTTGAGTCAGCATTTAAATGTTTTTTTTTACATGATTGGCTGATTGAATAACAGGTGAATAGCAGGTTCACAGGTGTTGTTAAGCTGTTATCTCAGGAAGTGGCGAATGTTGACGAACATTTTGGGTCTTGTAAGGGTTTGTAAAAGGTTGTAAAAAATTTGGCGTAGAGTTTTTATGGTCGCAAACAGTTTTTCTTATGGGAAAGAAATGTAACATGTTCAAAGTTTCTTTGCAGATGATTAACACGGGTCACTAAAGTTCTTTTTGGTTCAGCAAGTAGTGAACACTGGAACACTGCAGGGATAAAAAAATAAAAAATACACAAGGAGTTTTTATTAGTGTTCTCGACTTTGTCAGACATTACAGGAAGATTCTCAAATCTGTCCTCTCGAGGAGAGGCTACAGCAGGTAAAGCTGAGACATCAATAAATCTGGAGAGAGGCGTTTTTGGAAGGTTTGCTCGCTGTTCTTATAGGGTTGGAACCATCAATGGGGTAAGGGCGGTTCAGATTTGCCTGATATTTTAGCAGGATTTGGGAAAAGGCCCCGAATGTTACCAAACGGTGGCAAAGGAGTGGCGAATACTTGCTAATAGTCACAAACACTGTTGCTGCCATTTGCTAACAGTCGCTAATGTTTGCCAACTGTCTTTTGCAAACACTCCCTCAAAACATTTACGTGAATGTCGCTAATTGTTGCTAAATTCACTGTTTATCAATATTCTCTGCTCCATGAGTTCCAGGCTTAACATTTTCTGACAGTGGCTAATGTTCAAACAACTGTCTTTGGCAAACATTTGTGCGAGTGTTGCTAATTGTCATTAAATTGGGAAGTCTGACCACGCCGCCATCTTCCTCGTGCCAAAATATAAACAAAGGCTCAAGCAGGAAGTTCCTGGCTCGGAGGACGGTTTTACGCTGGACGGACCAATCGGTGGCCGCTCTGCAGGATGCTCTGGATGACGCAGACTGGGACATGTTTCGGCAAAGCTCTGATGACAACATGCTACGGAAGTGGTTGTGGGATTCATCGGGAAACTAGTGGATGACACAGTTCCCAAGACTTTCATCAGAACGTTTCCTAATCAGAAGCCGCTGGTGGATTAATTCGTCTGTGATGCTCTGAGATCCCGTTCCGCTGCGTATAACTCGCCAGTGGAAACATGAACGAATATAAGACTGCATCCTACAACGTGCGCAGAGTGGTGAAGGAGGCGAAGCAGCGCCATGGACAGAAACTAGAGTCACAATTTCAGTGGCTCTAGGAGTTTTTGGCAGGGATTAAGAACTATGACGGACTACAAAACACCATCTTCCAGATCGGTGAATGCAGGCGCTTCTCTGGCAGACGAGCTAAACACCTTTTATGCTCGCTCTGAGGCTGCTAACAGCGCTATGGGCAGCACACTTCTGGAACATACTGAAGAGGCTAATCCATTCATCATTGAATACAAGGAAGGCAGCAGGACCAGATGGCATCACGGGTCGGGTCCTGAAGGCTTGTACCGACCAGCTTGCTCCAGTGTTTACTGTGATATTCTACCTTTCCCTGGATCAGTCTATGATCCCAACGTGCTTCAAACAGTCCATCATAGTTCCGGTTCCCAAGAAACCCCAGCCCGCCTGCCTGAACGTCTACCACCCAGTGGCCCTTACCTCAGTAGTGATGAAGTGCTTCGAAGGACTAATTAGAGACTTCATCACTTCCTCCCTACCGACCACCCTGTACTCGCTACAGTTTGCATACCGTTCCAGCCAATCTACTGAGGACGTTATCGCACACCTCCATCATGCAGCCCTGAGTAATCTGGACAGCAGAAAGGGGAAGTATGTAAAAATGCTGTTTGTTGACTACATTTCAGTGTTAATTCCCTCCATATTTACCACTAAGATGGAGATACTGGGCCTCAGCCCATCTCTGTGTCGCTGGATCTCCAACTTCCTGACAGACAGACCACAGGCGGTACGGTTGGGCAACCATGTCTCACCCTCACTTATCCTCAGCACTGGAGCCTCCCAGGGCTGTGTTCTGAGCCCCCTGCTATCCTCTTTATATACCTACAACTGTGTGGCCACTTCCAGCTCCACCAACAAGAAGTTTGCGGACGGCACTGGTGGTGGGCATAATCTCTAACAATGACGAGACGGCTTACCTAGAGGAGGTTAGAAACCTGGAATTATGGTGCCAGGACAACAATGTCCTCCTGAACGTCAGCACGACTAAGGAGCTGATGGTGGACTTTAGCCTCTGAATATCAACGGGACCCCAGTGGAGAGATTGGACAGTTTCCGGTACCTAGGTGTTTATATCACACAGGACCTGACATGGTCCTGTCACGTAAACATCCTGGTAAGGAAGGCACGGCAGCGTCTCTTTCATCTCAGACACCTTAAGGACTTTAAACTGCCATTAAGGGTGCTAAAGATTTTCTACACCTGCACCACTGAGAGCATCCTGACGGGAAGTATCACAGCCTGGTTTGGAAACAGCACCAAACAGGACAGGCAAGCTCTCCAGAGGGTGGTGCGATCAGCAGAGTGTACCATCCGTATCGAGCTTCCTGACCTGGACACTATATACAGCAAGCGGTGCTGGACCAAGGCCAGGAAGATAGTGAAGAACCTCAGCCATCCAAACAGTGGACTCTTCTCTTTGATGTTTTTTTAATAGTTATTGATATTTTATTCTATGATACTGAGTTTTTATTCTTCTTCAAATGTAGGACAGTCATAGAAGCATTTCATTACATGTTGTACTGTGTATGTTTTTGTATGTGACAAATAAAATTTGATTTGAATTTGAATGTCACTAATCACAGGGGCAAACCTTTTTTTTTCCATCTACATTCGTCAGACATGTTGGCAAATCCAAAATTTGCTATGTTTATCAGCATTAGCCGCTGAGAATTACAGGCTTAACATTTTCTGACAGTTGCTAATGTTCGCCATCTGTCATTCGCAAACACTTTCATGCAATTTTTTCTAAGTGTCATTATATGTAGCTAATGACCGAGCTGAACCCCGATTTTTGCCAACGTTCAACAAAAAGGTGGTGAATCCAAAAATTGCAACTTTCGCCAACATTCGCCGCTCCATGAGATAATAGTTTTAAGGAAAACGGGTGGTGAGTGTATGCGGTTCATATTGTCGTTAGCACTGATTAGTAATTCTGAACGTCTGCTCTACAGTTTCAGCTCCTGCCTTCAGCACTCTTCAAGTCCAGCTCAGACTTCATCCCTTTAGGTACGTTATTTCTTCTCATACTTCCTGAGACTGTGGATTTGTTGCATTATATAATTTGCATGAAGTTGAGAATCTCATTTGAATTGTTGTTTATGCGCTTATATATAGTTACCTTTTTTTTTTATTTTTTTATTATTATTATTTTGTTAACATTTCAGGCTTTTCAGATGTAGATCAGACATACGCCCAGCGCACACAGCTCTTTGACACACTGGTGAACTTCTTCCCCGACAACATGACCCCGCCTAAGGGTAACCTCGTCGACCTCATTACCCTGTAGCCACGCCCACTGAGCTCAATCCCTATTATATGCCTCTAAGACTCGTCCCTCTGACAACAGAAGTTATTTTTCTACATCCACTTCAGAATGGCCATATTGACTGAAAATGGTTTCCTCCCAAGCAGGAAGGTAATCTGACCCCCCCTCAATGGTAATTTAACCAAAATAACAAAACCAGAGCATACCTACCTATTACAATGTTTAATTTATTCACCCAGTATCTGGAATGATAAAGTCCCCGAAGTGTCTGCAGCACTTGTGTACATTTATCTTTGCTGTAAGAAGATGGAAGTGAAATCCCTGAGTCCGAACCTCACTTTGTTTTTCCTCTTTTATTCGGCCTCAGTTTCAGGTCCAGCTCAGCTTTCATCTTTATTTTTTTTTTATAAGGATTTAACGCTCACTATAGTAAAAGTTGGACTGGAGATGATGGCTGTGGTTGTTATTGACCTTTCCTTCTCCTCCTCCTCCTCCTTCTACACTTTGTTGATGGAAGCAGGTGCTTTATCAAATATGGCTTTTAATTTGCCCCATTTGACTATGCTTGATAATGTTTTGCCAAATGAAGAGGAATGTCCTTGTTTGCTGTTTATTTTCTGAAAATAGATTTAAGTATTGTCCTCGTTTGGAACCTGCTGCTTTTCTTATAATAGGTCAGTGTAGCCACACAGAAATGATTCTTATCGAGCACATATTAGCGATCTAGTTCGATCAGCGTGCTTCAGATGAATTTCTCTCACTGGTACTGAGAGACTGACTTCCTTTCCTATGTGTGCCGTAGCAGTATCGTGTCTTTGCGTCCGTCTGAAAGTAGTATACAAGATTCCGTTCTCAGCAAAGCCACCTTATGAACAATTCAGTAACAGTTCAGTGCTGAGATTCACTAGAAATTTCCAGAGAGAGAAAATGTGTGTGTGTGTGGGGTAGCTTGCAGTTTTCACTTTGTCCACTGAGTCTCGGGAATCAAAGTACTTGATCCTGCAATGTCTGATAGACATGATTTTTCCAAAACCTTGTGGTGGCACTACTGAACATGCCGGAATGTTACTTGGAGGTAGTCTTCCATATAATGTAGTGTGTGTAAATATAGCCATGTAAAAAGTGTGTATATAAGATCTCCTATTTGAAGTATTACTAATGGCCTGCTTTGAAGGGTCTCTGTCCCCCCACGTGCCCCCCATAGGATAATATATTGGGACATCATGTTGGTTTTATTGGTGTTAATTATTAGTTCAAAAATGAGTTAAATATCTCTAAAGCTGGCGTATAGGTTGAAGTACAGTTCATCCCATACAAAGCTGTGTGTGCACATCTGTATAAAATCAGATTAACTGAGAAACACATCCCTAACATAGGAGTGGTGTAATTGTAGGGTTTCTTGCCTGAACCTGTTCCACATAGCGGCCTGTTTTTCTCATTCCAGCACTCGATTCTGGAGACCCCAGTGTAGAACAACACATTCACGTCAGCTTAATTGCCATACAGTCAAGCTGATTTTATAATGTGTGAGTTATATTGTTCTCCCATTCACAGCCTTTATTTTCTTAATTAAATCCCTGATTATGTGTTTCCTGGACTGGACATCAATTAGAGTGGCTGAATGAGTCATTTAGTAATTTTGTGGTAATGTGACAGGAAGTAGCCTAAATATGTGAGTAGTGGGGAAAAAAAGATAAAAGAGGAAAAACACACTGGGCACCCCTTTTTATAAAACTGTTTGGCTTGGACTCTTTATTACTCTTTATTACCCCTCCCATTTTCCCTCTTTCTTTTGGAAAACATCTCACTTTTTCTCCTCTCTCGACTCCCGAGCGAGGATGTTGGGGATATGTGAACACTACACTGTGGCAGACATGAATGTGTAGAAAATACATAATTTCAAACAAAAGCATTGTATGTAATGTACATAATGAATAAAGATTGTATTTTGTTCAGGTTTTCTACAAACAGCCTCTTTTTGTCTGTCCTTGTATATCATATATTTATAATGAAGTGCCATTTGTGAAATAACACCTGTGGTTTTGTGTATGGAAATCTTTTATTTGTTTGCCACAAAAAAGACAATTATAAAAAGAAAATATAACAGCAACATTTTTTTTCTTCCAGTGTATCAGACTCCTGTTTTTTGTCTTCCCTAGAAGGCAAAGTTCTAACACAGAATATACAATACATACAAAATAATATAATGGAATTAAAGGCTTCAATCACATCAGACAGTTGAAGACCGTATAAATATACAGAACAAGTATGTTGAAAATAATAATTCAGAGCATTTAACTAAAGCTGCGTTTTTGGAGGGTTTGGTGTGACGTTTAGAACATGAATTATCTTTGAAGATGAATTTGAACTAATGTCAGCCTTCAGAGAGTTTTATTCAACAGGAACATTTCAGGGTTAATGAAATTAGATACTAGCTCTGTTCTATGTGGCATTTGCATGTTGTCCCCATGTTTGTATGGGTTTCCTCGAGGTACTCCGGTTTCGTCCCACAGTCCAAAAACATGCACATTAGGCTAATTGGCTGTTCCAAATTGCCCTTGAGTGTGAATGGTTGTGTGTGTTTGTCTGTTGTCCCTGTTATGGTAAGGGTGTACCCCGCCTTCGCCCGGTGTTGGCTGGGATAGGCTCCAGCCTCCCCATGACCAAAGTAGGATTAAGCGGTTTGTCAAATGACGAGTGAATTCTGTTGATGATTTCACGATTCCTGCTGTATTTTTATCATTTCTTTGAGAAGTTAGTGCTCGTCTGAAGTGATCTACATGCTGATGCTGACCTGCAGATGAGAAGGTGAGAGATCGCCAGAGAGACTAAAGGACTAAAGCGCTACCATGCAAATCTCTTTAGATAAACGGTCAGCAGAAATGGTGGGTAATGTAGGGGGGGGGGAACCCAGTTTTTAAAGATCGACAGCTGAAAAATTCAGCTGAGTGTTTCATGACGGGGTAAACCTTGTAAAGAAGTCATCACTTGTTAAATCATTAACAGGCTGTGTTCAGTCGAAAACCAGGATGAGCAACAACAATCCATAGGTCTCACTGTAAGAATTAATACCTGTGGTCAATATACTAAACACACTACCAACATGTTACATTTAAAACAAAACACTATATACAGGTGCGGTGGTATACATTTCAATGAAAAAAAAATGTGGGAAAATCTTTAAAAACAAAAAGTCTTTTGAACCAAAAACTGCATTCTGGCCCTAAATTAGCCCAGGTTTATCTCTGAATACACTACATGGACAAAGTAGATGCTTGACCATAACACTCATAAGTGTTTCTCGATCATTGTACTCCAAATTAATAAATTTCTTTCTTTTGTCCATCAGATCTTAAAGTGTGATGGTGAGGGATTGTGATCATCCATCCACAAGAGCATTAGGTTAGCTTAATGGCGGTGTATGTGTTGACAGCGGCTTTGTGCTCTCTGTTTAGGTTACCGTTTTTATTTTGTGCGTGTTGTATGCTCTTTTTTTTTATATACATTTTGTGTGTGAGTGTTGTTTGCACTTTAACGTTAGCTTTTTAAGTTTGTTGTACGTATACTATGACACTAAATAAATGACTGGTGGAGAGAGCGCACGTGTTCACTGACCTTTGGCATGTTACAGGTACTCGGACACACACATGCTCTGTCTAACTTGAAGACAAAGTTGTAGTTCTAACGATATTATTAGATCCTGGCGTTAGACCAGTTAGAAAGTTCCTGTCTATGTAAATGTAATCACTATCATAATATTACTTTAGTACAGTTTGGATAAGCTCTGAAATGTCTAGTAATAATAACATGAACAGTATATAGCTCACACCAACGGTAATAACTTACTAGGACGGAGTGCACACTCGTGGACTGCGGATGAACGCACAACGAAAATCAGCGCGTCACAGTACCTTCCGCCTAGCTCACACGAAAGGTAATGAACATGAAATCTGGGGCATTCTAGTTCATCACAAATGTGCTCAGTGGGGTTGAGGTCAGTGCTCTGTGCAAGCGACGCACCTTCTCCCACTCCGACCTTGGCGAGGCGTGTCTTCATGGATCTCACTGTGTGCGCAGAGGGAACAGTCATGCCAGAGCAAATTTGAACCTCTTAGCTCTAGTGAAGGGAAATTGTAACCTAACTGCAGGTGATGACATTCTGCACAACTGTGTGCTTTAAACTTTTTGGCACCAACTTTTGGAAGAAGCAACATATGGGTCTGATGGTCAAGTCTCCATACATTTTTGTCCATATAGGGTATCTCGCATTCAGTTTTCTTAAATATATCTCAATACAGCTTGTCCCCTTTTAGCAATAATGCTAATAGACAATAAAAGGGAACCCTGCAGTCCATTTGCTATCTGGCTGTAATGTTTACTCTGTCCATGTCATCACACACTGTGACCTTCTGTTATAAGATACACTGATGATTGATTAAAGAGCTGATAGACTTGAACACGTTACAGGTGTGTGTCCTCCTCATCCGGTATGTCGTCTTTGGCCAGGTTGTCAAAGGGAACGATCCAGCTGTCATTAAACTCTCCGTTCAGCTTCAGCTTCTTCTCCGGCATTTCCGGCTGCACCTCCATCACCTCCAGCGTGGGGTTGTCATGGTAGCCATTCTCCACCGTCTGCAGCTCTTCAGTCAACTGTTGCTGTAAAGTCATGGATGTTGGTGATTAATGGTGCAACCAGTGATTTCTAGTAGAAGTTACATAACGCAAGCTTGTCCCATAAACCAAAGCTGAGCAGCTCATTCTGGAATACACAACTAATTCAGCCAGGTCCAATTCAATACAATACATGACATACAGCTAGGGCAGGTTCACGGATCCTCAATGATCTATTTTGAAGGTTTTCGAAGAGACCGCGCATTTTTCCGGCCAGCCAAAATCAAAAACAGCTGAAAAAAAAAAGTTGCACTATTTTGCGACTGTATCGCTTACATGTGAGTACACCCTAAGTTTAGGAAATTGTCCTCTTTTCCTTTATTCACTTAGCTTTTCTGAGACCACTTGACCACAACAAGCTAGCTTGCAATCTTTCCTGAGTCATGAATAACTAGCTGTTTACTTGAAATAGGTTGCTGCCATCTAATGGATGGATGATGAATTACGTTTCATGGTAAGGGTCGATGCAAAGATTGTACGATATTCACATTCTTTGAAACCTCCAGGGGGCTACATAAAATAAATTGGCGAGACAGATTTGTCAGGCCTTGTGTTTGAAGCCAGTGGTTTAAGATAATCGTTTGCCTTAACCTGTGAGCGAAAGTGGGGCGGTTTGGGTACTGGGCTCAAAATCGAGAGGTTGTGGATTCAAATCCCTGTTAGACCCACACCGGGCAAAGACCCCTGGGCAAGATCTCAACCACACGTGCGCCTCTGTCTCCTCAGCAGTAAAAATGGGTATCAGTATAAGATACTGAAAAGGTAACCTGCACCTCCTAGTTACAGAAATCGAGGATAAGCCCTGATGACCAGTAGGCTTAGGTGTAAAAGACCAACAGACCTAACCTGTGAGTTCTGAACAAACCCCACCATAGTTGATCACAGCATATACTTACCAGGGCAAGATACTGTTTTTTTTTATTCACATTTTTGTCACAGATTGCCTTGAATTAACCCCCTTTATTAATATAGGAGCACTAGTGATGACAAAAAAAGCTATTAAACATTTTAATCATTTAATAACAGCTTTTTAAAGTAAATAGAGACGAATGTGAAGATGTGTGTATACATCTTTATTCTCAGTTTTAAATCATATATAATTAATATTGTCCATGATATTGATGGGTTTATTTGGACTGTTCTGATGTTCTTTCTCTGATCTTATTAAGATTGCGAGGGTTTATCCACTGACACAGCCTTTTTTTTTTTTCAATTCTTAAACAAATGTTCTGTAGGAAGGAAGAAGTGGGACAGTTCCTGTGTGTGTTAGAGGGCAGTGGTGGCTCAGTGGTTAGTTATCCAAAGGTTGGGCGTTCAAGTACCACCAGTCTGCCGTTGTTGGGCCTCAGAGCAAGCCTTAACCCTCGGTTGTGTTTCTTATTTTTTTTTTAATATATATATATATATATATATATATCAAAGATAAATGTAAGTCACTCTGGATAAGGATGTCTGTTAATGTTAGTGTGTTACCTGGTTCTTCCTGTAGGATAAGCGATGGTAGCTGCAGTACGCCGCAAAAACACAAAGGAAGAGCGCCAGTGCACCACATGAAGCCACGATGGCTAACCAGATCATTTTCTTATTTCCATCGGTAGTTTCTTCAGTCAAATTTTTACCAGACTAAAGAGGGAGAACGTAAAAAAAAAAAAAAAGGTTTTAGACAAGGCCATGTTACATGAAGATATTTTGAGGTGATGTTCACAATTGTCTTACCGTTGTATTTTTTGAATGAACTGGTTCCTCTAATGAATCAACTGTTTTACAGAAGCAATAGAATGTCAGTATGTGAAGAAATATCTATTCAATAGGCTGAATTTAGTACTAATGAGGAAATACATAAAGTCCTTACAGAATAGCTGTATATAGCTGTATTTATAAACACCATTTGTGTCTTCTCCAACCATACCGCATTTACCACTTGTTTTGAATATCTCCATGAGCTGTGAACAGACACGTTCAGGCTGGCTCTGTGAATGTTAAAAAAAAAAGTCCATTTAGTCAGCTCCAGAATTAATGGCACCCTTCTATTCTGTATATACTTCCTAAATGAACAGGAATAATTCCATTTCACAGAATCAGTCATTTGCAGTGCACCAGTCATTGAGCCCAGGCCTAAACTACAACAGAGCTAGAAGGAGAGTCTGAGGTGCTTTTTACAAGGTCTACAGATGTTACAGGATGAAGTCCAGTACTATAAATCTCACTGGCTGAGTGTTTATTAATTATTCATTCCATGCAAACAAACTGGAAACTCACTTGACGAACCATTTAATCCTGGAGCCTATCTCAGCCGACTCTGGTCCAAGGCCGGGTACACCCTGAACAGCTCGCCAGACCATTGCAGGACAACACACAAACACTCACACCTAGGGGCATTTTGGAACAGCCACTTAGCCTAATGTGCATGCCTTTGGACCGTAGGAGGAAGCCAGAGTACCCGGAAAGAACCCACGCAAGCACAGGGCGAAAATGCAAACCACACTGAAACACCCTCGACCGGGAATCAAACCCAGGACCTTCTTGCTGTGAGGCGGATATGCAAACCACTGTGCCACTGTGTGGGAAACTATTGCATCAAAATTGCACTATTTAGGCCACGGGTGTTTAATAGGTTGGTGGGCGGGCAGGTTTTCATTCCAGTTCAGCAGCAGTCCAACTACTGTTTAGCAGGATTGGAATGAAAATCTGGGTGCACTGTGTGTTTGCATGTCCTCCCCATGCTTGCGTGGGTTTTCTCCGGGCACTCTGGTTTCCTCTCACAGTCCAAAGGAGTGCACATTTTCTTTTCCAAATTGCCCCTAGGTGTGGATGTGTATGTGTTGCCCTGCAATGGACTGGCGAGCTGTTCAGGGTGTACCCCGTCTTCACCCAGTGTCGGCTGAGATAGGCTTCAGCCATGTCGCGTCCCTAACAGATGTGCATGTTTTTTACAAATGAGTAAGTGAGCGAAAACCTGCACCCACCCTGAACCTTTCTGAATGATATTGGACTCACTATAGATTCTTGGCTTTGAAATAAAACCAATCCAATGTGTAACGTTTGCTGTATAATTTTGTTATGTATGTACAGTACTGTAAGTTGAGGAAATGCTAATAAAGGTGACCTTACCCCATTCCTGTTTGCAGTTACGGTCTTCTGCAGGAAAGAGAATAAATTTCATGAGTGAGAGTCAATATATATATATATATATATATATATATATATATATATATAAAAATTAAAACATGCTTACATTGAGGCTTTTTACTTTGTGGACAGGTATTGCTGCTGGAGTTGTGGGCTGGGATGTTTGTGTTTGGGACTGGGAGGATCTGTGCTCATTTACTAAAACAAGATAATTGAATAGACTTGTTCATTTGGTCCACACTTAATAACCATTCACCAACAGTGTTACCTTTAATTTCATTCAGATGAACTTAACCTCATGAAAGCATTAGAAAAAAAAAAAAAAAAATATATATATATATATATATATATATATATACACACACACACACTGTGTGAACAA
>JAQMYF010000024.1:8000222-8017560 GCA_030014195.1 Neosilurus mollespiculum
GCTTGGAGTTGGAAATTATAGATAAAATGATGATATGGTCAAAATAATCACTTGCCTAATAATTGTGCACACAGTGTGTGTATAACATACACAGTGGCCTGGATTTCACAAAACAGTTATTATTTCATGAAATTCATTAATTCATTTTCTAAGCCGCTTAATCCTAATTAGGGTTGTGGGGAGGATGGCGCCCATCTCAGCCGACTCTGGATGAGGGTGCGGTACACCCTGAATAGATCGCCAGACTATTGCAGGGCCAACACACACACAACTATTCACATTCACACCTAGGGGCGATTTGGAACAGCCAATTAGCCTTCTGTACATGTTTTTGGACTGTGGGTGGAAACCGGAGTACCCTGGAGGAAACCGATGCAAGCACAGGGAGAACATGCAAACTCCACACAGAAACACCCGGGACCTTCTTGCTGTGAGGCGGATGTGCAAACCACTGTGCCTCCTGATTTAAAGGAGTTTGATCTGTAAATTTTTCCTTTTCCATATGGTGCTAATTAAGAAAGGTTTAAAGATATACATCTAAAATTTTCATATTAAGATTTCAGAAAGCTGGTTAGCTAGCTCACAATAATTTACGCATTCATGTTGATGCTGCGGGCAGCACGGTGGCCTGGCCTCAGCGAGGGTGTTTCTATGTGGATCTTGCATGTTCTTCCCATGCATGTGTGGGTTTCCTCCGAGTACTCCAGTTTCCTCCCACAGTCCAAGAACGTTAGGCTAATTGGCTGTTCCAGATTGCCCCTAGGTGTGATTGTAAGTGTGACTGGTTGTGTGTGTTGGCCCTGAGATAGATTGGTGAATTGTTCATGATTTATTCACCCTTTGTTCAGAGACAGCTGAGAAAGGCCTCCCTTTGACCCCAGTAGAATAAAGTGGTTTGGTGAGCGAATGAATGAATGTTTAAGGTGCCTCCAGTGAAATTGACTTCCCTTCTTCCTTTTCACTATCATTACTATCATTTAAGTCAAATAAGTTGCTGTATATTCATGAACAGGACACAGTGGTTAGCACACGAGTTTGCATGTTCTCCCCATGCTTGTGTGGGTTTCGTCTGGATACTCCAGTTTCCTCCCACAGACAAAAAAAACAAAAACAAACCATGCTTATTATTAACATGCTAACTGGCTGTTCCAAATTGCACCTGAGTGTGTGTGTTGCTGCGATAGTCTGGTGAGTTGTTCAGGGTGTACCCCACCTTCACTCAGTGTCAGCAGAGAAAGCCTCCCTACGACACTCATAGGATTAAGCGGTTGAATGAATAAATGAATGAATGAATATTCATGAAAAACTTTGGCAGTAGTAACTTCAAACATGGAAGTGGAATTTTAAGTTAAGTAGGAAATAACTGGATAAACTCATACCTGTTGTGTGACTTGTTGTAGGTTTTACAGAAGGTGTGAAGGTAATGGATTTCGGAGTTGTTGAAGCAGAACTTGAGTTTTTGGGATTATCTGTGGCAGTGCTGGTGGTGGCTTGATTTGGAGAAGTGGTGATCCTGGGTTTGTTTGTCCCTGCACTACTGGGATTGATGGTGGTACTTGAATTGTGTGGATTAACGGTGCTGGAGATGGTGGTAGAGCTGGAATCTGATGAAACCTCATTCCTCGTTTGTGTCGTTATTGGGTTTTTACTACTGTTGCTTGCAGTAAATGTTGTTAATGTTAGAGTGGTGATGGTGGTGCCTTCACTTCTACTTTGGGTAGAGATTGTTGTAATCTGTGCTGCTGGAGTGGATGTGTTTGTGGATTCGGAGGTTGGTTGTTGAGTAGTAGTTGATCTTGCCAGACTGCTTACTGTAGGTGTGTTTGTGGGGGTTGTTGATGTTATTGATGGATTTGTTGTATTTATTGTTTCGCTTGAATTTGTTGTTGTAGCTGGCACAGATGTTAAATGTGTTGTTATTGATGGTGGGCTGGTAGAGTTGCTCATTTCACTAGTTGCTGTTTTGCCTGTGGTAGCTGTAGCACTCAAAGTGGTAGTGTTGCTGTCATCGGCATATGCACCTTGGAGGAGAGAACATATGGAACACAAAGCATCACTTATGCACATAGCATAGTTTGTGACATGAAAAGTCAATCTGTGTCTCATCTCCAGTCACATTTTGCTATGTCATTATTGCTCTGGATGATCACTCGCATCATTGTATATAGGTGATGCAAGACTCCCAGTGGCTCATTACAGCTGGAGCTTATCCCGGTTTCTGTAGCGTGAAGTGACTAGGAGTTCAACTCCTACTGGATGGAACGCTAGAGCATTGCACATTACCTTCCCAGTATTTTTACTGGTACCCATTTATACTGCTGGTTAAGACCTTGCCAAACTCCACTCAAAAACACCCGTGCCTGACTTGAACCTGACCTTCATGTTGTGAGGAAGACATGCGAACCAGTGGATCCTAAACCAGAAGGTCCAGGGGAATCATTTAAATTTCACATGAAGCCAATGGGTACAAATCGTTGGCACTAGAGACTCCGAAAATAAATGCTCTTCTTACCAGCTTTATACTTAAAAATATTAACAATGGTATTAAATATCTATCCATCCATTCGTCAAACCTCTTAATCCTGCTAGGGTCACGGAGAAGGCTGGAGCCTATGTCAGCCGATACTGGGAGATGGCAGGGTACACCCTGAACAGCTCGGCAGACCATTGCAGAGCCAACACACACAACCATTCACACTCACTTCCACACCTAGGGGCAATTTGGACCAGCCAATTAGCCTAATTCTTTGGAGTTTTGGAGGAAACCAGAGTACCCAGAGGAAACCCATGCAAGTACAGAGGGGGCATGCAAAGTCCACACAGAAACGCCCAAGCCCGGGGATTGAACCCAGGACCGTCTTGATATGAGAAGGACATGCTAACCGTGCTATCCAGGGGAATCTAACGTAGGCTATATTTATACTATATGATTCCTTTATGATGACTGTGTTGAGGTTGGATGGTGTACGCTAGCTGCCATTGCAATTCTATGATATGTAGGAAATAATGTAACAGTAATCACTAGTGTTTTTAATAGTTGTATGAAAACATTTAAAATTGTTATTTTTTTAATATAGCGATTATGTCATGCCTCCGAGAGCTACTGAAACAAGAAATTATATGCTAGTGTGTATTATATCTCATTTTAAATGCAGTAGGATTGCCAGAAGCGTTTTGGGTTTTTTTTTCACACTTGGCCACATGAAGCATGATGTTCCTTTTCGATTGCTTACCGCTTGCACTTATTTTTACCCAAATTCATAAAACCCATTATGTGGGTCAGAATGCATTGTGCTGTCCACCCGTTGGGTTTGTGAAGAAAATATTCATTACCAGCTTCACATCACGTCATCCAGGCCTTATTTATTTATTTATTATATTTTTGTATTAGCAGTTGCATTGTTGAGGTTTGAATTCCTCAATTGTTGGCTTTGGACTATGGTTTGTAGTTTTTCTTTCTTCTTTTTTTCATTTTTAGAATTTTGATAAGCAGCTGTGGCTTTTTGGGAGTCATCTCTATTTATACTCCATTATACTCATCTCTATTTATATGCATAGAGTGAGCGAAACAATAAGTTAGGAAGTAACACACCTATTCTAACAGGAGTGGCCTAAACAATGGTAGGCAGTCTCAAGCGATTAAGAAGAAAGTCATTTCCTTATCTTACACACATAACATGATTCTTAATGCTGCATGCACAAGGGCATTGCATTGTACCCTCCAGGTACTCCGGTTTCCTCCCACAGTCCAAAAACATGCATGGTTGGCTTTATTGGCTGTTCCAAATTGCCCCTAGGCTTTTGTGTTTGTTGGCCCTGCCTGGCAAGCTGTCCAGGGTGTACTTTGCCCTCGTCCAGAGTTGGCTGAGATGGGTGCCAGCTTCCCCCGACCTTAATTAGGATTAAGCTTATATGTATACAGTACTGTACTGGTTAGCACTGTCACCTCACAGCATGAAGGTTTTGGATTTAAGCAAGTTAAGTTTTTTTTTTTTTACAGGTATTTGAATGGGAAACTTTAGATTTTGAGTGAATCCCTTTTAGGGCAATACCTCTCAAATCTCATTAACCACCTCACTCGTTTGCCAAACCAGTGGCAGGGGAAAAACTCCCTGAGTTGACATGAAGAAACCTTGAGATGAACCAGACTCAAAAGGCAAACCCATCCTCATCTGGATGAAACCAGGTTCAGAAAACAAACCATGCAGCAGAAACTTCACTATAGTTTAACATGAAGTCCGGTTGGTTATACCACAACTGTAGGTCCTAATCCATTTTAGCAAAAGAGTTTATATCACCAGCAGTGAATGGTCATCTATACAGTCTCCGAGTGCAGTATGGGTCTTCATCAACAGGAGCTAGGGGCTTCCAGGATGAGGACTCCAGCCAAAAAGTTTGTGCGTCCACAAACCATTCACACTCACGTCTAGGGGCAATTAGGAACAGTCAGTTAGCCTAATATGGATGCCTTTGAAATGTGGTAGGAAATGGAGTACCTGGAAAAATCTGACAGAAGTACAGGAGGAACATGTAAACTCCACACATAGCATCCCCTTGCTACACCCAGGACCAGGACTCGAACCCAGGACCTTCTTGCTGTGAAGCAGATGTGCTAATCACTGTGCCACTGTGATCTACTGCCACAGATCTAACTCTGTTTATTTTACATTTATGGCATTTGGCAGACACCCTTACCCAGAGTG
This sequence comes from Neosilurus mollespiculum, assembly GCA_030014195.1. Taxonomy (NCBI): domain Eukaryota; kingdom Metazoa; phylum Chordata; class Actinopteri; order Siluriformes; family Plotosidae; genus Neosilurus; species Neosilurus mollespiculum. Next base: position 8,004,926 of record JAQMYF010000024.1, read on the forward strand.
ACTTACATCTGTCATTTTTATACATGGGGGCTACTGGGGGTTAAGGGCCTTGCTCATGGGCCCAACAGTGGCAGCTTGGTGGTAATGGAGCCTGAATCCCCAACCTTTGGATCAGTAACGCAGAGCCCTAACCACTGTGCCAACACTGCCCACATTATTTCACCATTTTGTACATGTGGAAGAAGTAAACGCACCTCGAGAGTATACTGAAAAGGAAATTAAACCCAAACTTAAGATAAGTTTGCAAGCATAGTTTGTCTGTTTCTATTAAATTGCACTGTTTCATGAACTTTTTTTTGTGTAGAAAAACAACAATGACTCTGCACACAGGGGGGCGACACTGTAATGCAAAAAATACTGAAAAGTTATAGTGAATAGTGTAAGTACAAGTGCCTAGTTTTATTTTATTCAGAAGGTCACTGGTTTATATATGATTTGTTAGTTTAATATCTGTATACTCTTATTAGTGCCATTATCTAGCCTTCTATGAATTTTGCTTACTCACAAGAGAGAAACGGCTGTCTTTCACACAGGCTAATGCAAACTATCAGACAGATTTTAGAAGAATGCCACTTTGAGAATGTAAGTAAAAACCACCTGATGATGAATATATATATATATATGTTCGTGTGTAACAAGAGAGTTTGGAATGCTTGCCTTTCATTTTACTTTAAGTACATTACATGCAAAATGAATTTTACTTCACAAGGTTGATTTACATCAAATCAATTCTATATTACTAATTAATTCTATATTTATTTTTCTATATTCTATAAACATATAAAGAATCTGTGAGTTATGTATTATTATTGTGTGTCTGTGGTATTGTTCCACACCTCCTACATTCTACATTTACTCTTTTAAGGAGTAATGGTAGGTAAAATTAATATATTTATTTATATGCATGTTTTTTAAACACATCCATCTGACTGACACAAAGATTAAAGACTTAAAACTCCATAGGAGATTATCTTAGCAGTCCTGACTACTAAAGTGTGTCTGCTTTTCTTTGTATCTCATGTTTCTCACTCTTAAGTTAACCCTTATTAACCCTCGCTATCATTAGCTCACAGGCTTGCCTGATTGTCAGCCTATCAGCAGGAACACAGTGTAGGAACAGTTCCCAGAGTCCTCCTGTTCCATAATAATCCCACCTGAGCCTTCTCACAAACGCTTTATTTTTATTTGCACACCCCCCCCCGTCTGTTTCTTTGTGCCACAGACTCCTACAGTGACACTCACGGATCACCCTTCTCACTGATAAGCAGAGCTCAGCCCTGTGGACAAGCCCCAGTAACTGCAGTTTGCAGATATGAAAGACAGGAAACAGATGCACTGACCTTCGTTTTATTCTTTACTCTTAAGCGCAGAGCTGCTTTTCCTGAATCTACAAGCTCCCAGCAGGCAATAGGGGAAACACTCTCTTTAATAACTGTCTTTTCCACAACCAAGGCTGAGAAATATAAAAAATAATATTTATATCAGGATCAATAATGGCATCACATAGTAATGGATAATATCACAGGCTTTGTTCTTTTCTTTCTTATCTTATTTATCTATCTATTTTACAGTTATGCCGCTTGGCAGACACCCTTATCCAGACTGACGTAAATTTTTTTTGCACTCTCATTGATACAACTAAGCAGATTAAGATTAATAGCGTTGCTCAGAGCCCCAACAGTGGTACTGGAGGTACCGAGGCTTGAACCCCCAACCTTCTGATCAGTAACCGAGGGCCTTTACCACCTTTACATTACTTTCCAGAGTGGCTTACAGTTTTATCACATTTATGCAACTAGTTTGAACCCCCAACCTTTTGATGAGTAACCTGGAGTTTTAACCACTGAGCCACCAATGCCCCTCTATCTGTCTCCTGTTGCCGTCACTTTCACTCTCAACACATTTGTAATAAGTTTCAGTATATTTTATCAAGTTTTTTAAGATTGTTACTTTAATTAAAATCTTCTTCTTCTTCTTCTTCTTCTTCTTTTTGCTGTTAGTTTTTGTGTAGATGGCTCCCATTTTCCCTTTCAGTCTTAAACCATTCATTCATTTATAGTCCTTTATTAAATATATTATTTTAGTTACAGATGGCCCCAGTGTAAGATTAGCTTCACTCACTTGGCTGCCATCTATAAATAAAGTGTATTACTCTAAATTCATTTTCTAAGCCGCTTAATCCTAATTAGGGTCGCGGGGAGGCTGGTGCCTATCTCAGCCGACTCTAGGCGAACACAGGGTACACCCTGAACAACTTGCCAGACCATTGCAGGGCAACACACGTACAACCATCCGCATTCACACCTAAGGGCAATTTGGAACAACCAGTTTGCTTAATGTGCACGTCTTTGGACTGTAGTAGGAAGCCGGAGTACCCGGAGTAAACCCATGCAAACTCTACACAGAAACGCCCTGAGCCCAGTACTCGAACCAGGAACCTTCTTGCTGTGAGGCGAGTGTGTTGACCACTGCACCGCCGTATCGCCCTCTTAAATCATTTCTTTAGTAAATATTAAATGAAACACTAAATATTAGAAATTAAGATTTTTTCCTTGTTTGTGTTAGTGTTACCTAATCACTTTTAATAGATAATAAATAAAAGAAAATTCTATAAATACTCTATTTTAAAATGAAATATTATTTTTTGATGTAAAAAATTATTTCCGTGATGAATAATTTATGTACATTTTATCTATTTTTTCTTGTTTATTCACTTTAATGTTAAGTATTTTTCATAGATATAAATTAGGATGTAAAAAAAACACAAAATCACAGATGGTTTCCTTCTTTTCTGTGATAAATGATTTATATTTTTGCAGCTTTTTTATTTAAATTTTTGAATTTAAATGTATCTTCATTTTTTTTGCTCTATAAATATTTTGCTAGCAGTTTTCTTGTGATATTTATGTCATATTGTCCACCCTTAGCTGTTATAGACACAAAGGATGTCCTCTGTGGGAAACCCAGATCATTCCCCCCTCCGGGTCTTCCTGCCTGCTGTTGACCTCTAGTGAAACTGGATGTGTATTTCCTGTCTTTGGGTAACCTGTCATCATTCAGAGCAGCATTGTGATTATATTGTTGTATTATTAGAAGTATTTATCTGCCATGCTTGTACATTGATATAGTGTTAGTGTGTCACAGCTCCAGTGTCTCTGGTTTGATCTCTGAAGTTAATTATCTGAATATGAAAATGAAATTTTTGAAAGATATATCGTCTCTGCTAGAAAAAGGCCACACACTCAGAGTCATAAAGAGTCATATAGTCAGGTCAGTCTGAATGCTCTCGTGTCACCCATACAGGACTTTGTTGAAATAGCGAACGACAGTCAGATGTGAAGGTGGAGACCAGCTGAATAATGTTCCTGCCGCTGCTACGGTTGTAAAAATAACTACAGATGCCATATAACAGACACACCCACATGCACAGAGACAGATAATAGAGTGAGGGTCATGAGGGAGAGCCACAGTTCAGTTCATTTGAATTAAGATTAATGAGTAATCAGTTGTACAGTACATTACGATCTTCATTTCTTGTATGGAAAAAAAAAGTAAATCGCCTTAAAATCTTTCAGAACATTTCTATTTTCTCCGTGAATTTAGTTATAATTTTTTTTTACATTTTTAGTCGAGAAAAACACTTTTTCGGATGGCATGCTGGCGTAATAGTTAGCATGTCCACCTCACAGCAATAGGGTACTGGGCTCGATTCCTGGCTGGAATTGGGTTGGCTTCATCCAGGTACTCCGGTTTCCTTCCACAGTCCAAAGACTTGCATATTGGACTAATTGGCTGTTCCAAACTCCCCCCCCAGGTGTCACTGTGAGTGCGAATGGTTGTGTGTTGGCCCTGTGATGGACTGGTGAGCTGTTCAGGGTGTACCTTGCCTTTGCCCAGTGTTGGCTGAGATAAGCACCAGCCCTCCCATGACCGTAGTAGGAATAAGTTGTTCAGCAAATGGGTAGGTGAGTGTATATGTGGAATCTGTAGTATATTGCTAATTTCTTTTAGCATTTAGCCTGTGCATAGACATATGAGTGTGTACATGCCTTATTGATTATGAACATCCACTATGGACAACAATGTCCACAACATCTGAGTTTGACCTACAACCATTACAGCTCGTAACTTCCATTAATGCACACAGACATCTTGTCTCCTGATTGCACTTTTTTCTTTGTGTTGTCTCACGCTCGCCTCCCTGCTGTGATGTGGGGTCCTCAGTTGCCCATGCACCTCCTCAACACCCCTCCCTTCTCCATCCTTCTCCCAGAAAGGTTGTCCTATTCAGGCTAATTGAAGAGGCCGGTAGGGAGGGAATTCCTTTATGGGGCTGAGTCACAGCTCAGCTCGTTCACCAAAGAGAGGAGGAATGAGAGAAGACGCTTGTGAATGTAAAGATGTTTGGTAGCAATAATGGGATAGCAGGAGAAAAGGGAGGTTAGAGCAAGGCTGGATGGGGTCGACGGGTGTTTGTATGCCTGACATGGAACACATTCCTCACCACACACACACACACACACACCCCTCCCCAAACACTAAAGCTCATCTTTAGAACAAGCTAATGGAGGTTTAGAGCGAGACACTTTATCTTTCTCATAAGAGGAAGGAATCTAGCAGGTGTTGAAGGAATATCCCGGTGTTTTTTAACAGAATCTTTATCTGCATAGCTAAGATTTTCAAAGACACAGGTTATTTATGTGGAATAAAGAATGGGAAGCTGGTTCACTTTGTTGTTTAGTTTATTAGCTGTCACTTTGTGGACCGTGTTTTTGCTGAAAGGTGCAAAATAACATCTTACACTCACTCACTCTCACTCATATGCCGAGCCACTTACTCATATTAGGGTCACAGGGAGGCTGGAGCCTATCTCAGCCAACAATGAGTGAAGCCTGGGAACACCCTGAACAGTTTGCCAGACCCCTGCAAGGCCAACACACACACACACAAAACCATTCACATGCTCACCAAGAGCCAATTTGGAACAGCCAGATAGCCTAATGTGCATGCCTTTAGAATGTGGGAGGAAACTGGAGGAAACCCACACAAGCACAGGAAGAGCATGTGCCCTCCACACAGAAACGCCCGGGAACTGAACCCAGGACCTTCTTATGCTCTATACTAGAACAGCAGAACTTTAATTGATGTCAGGTGCGTACTGACAACAACTTAACATGACTTTGAATTTGATTGGATAATTCCGAACACAACCAAACCCCAGTTATAAGAGGGTGTGCACCCTTTGTCCCATAAAAGAAAGGTTTGTGTAGACTTTTTATATGTACAGTATATTAACAGTATATTGTATTTTATTAACACTGGTATGCACAAATAATATTAAGTAATGATGTGGGGTTGAAATTCTGCTTCAGTTAAAGGGGCAGTGCCGGTTGTTTGAATATCAGGAATGGTGTTCCTAGACAAGACATAATCATTCATATAGATGGGAAGGTGGTGTACAAAGCCTACTAGACATGAATTGGATTCGTCCGATAAGTTTTGCAGTGCAATTTCAATCTTTGAAAACTTTTCAGCCCAACAGGATATCAAAAAGTCTATGATGCATTTAATTTCTATTCGTTCCATATCGGGCTGAAAATCTCTCGACTTCTTTTGATTGGTAAGTTGAAAGGTTATACACCATGTATAGACAAGTATTTTGGACACTCGTGGCATATTTAGACAACTTTTCGGCAACAAAATTTTGGTCAGAGTAACCCCCAAACCAAACCACCCCACTCCCTTAGGAATGGGTCCGGTCTGTCCGTCCGTCTGTCTGTCTGACTGTCTGTTCGTCCGTCCATCACACTTCAGTTTCCGGACGTTTATTTGCCATGCGCTGAAGCTGGGGCTTTTAAACTTGCTATGAGAGTTCTATATTGGCACATTATGAAGTGGTTCTTTCGTCTGGACCCCTGTGGTCTATTTTCTTTTTGTGTGGCTGCTGCTGGTGTAGTGTTTAGGTTGCTGGGCTCATGACCAATAGTTTGTGTTGTCAAATCCTGGTTGTACCCCAATCATGCTAAGACCCTTAGACAAGGTCTCAACCACAAGTGTGCCTCGGTCCACAAAGCAGTATAAATGGGTACCAGTAAAAAATACTGGGAGGTTAACCCACGATGGACTAGGAGTTGAACTCCTAAGTCGCTTCATGCTACGGAAACTGGGGATAAGCTCCGGCTCTGATGAGCCAGCAGACTCGGGTGTAAAAGCCCAACAAACTTTACCTTTTACAACCCTTTTTAATTATTTTCTTTTCCATTATCAGTATTTCTTGAGCTATTTATGAGCAGCTACTCTTATCAGACCTCTAGTTGCAGGAGTTGGCGAGCTAGGGAGCTGTTGGTAGTGCCAGCCTCAGGAGTAATTAATTGCAAACACACACGAGGAGGAGAAAAATGGATGACGGTCTCTTCACCTCAGGAATTTGACCAAAGATAAGTGATTTCAGCACCATCGTGTACATACACACATAATCCCTTCTCTTTTCCCCCATGTACACACCCTGTGATGTCTCAGAACCCTACAAAGTTGATTATTCACCAGCATGGCCTGAAGCATTTGTTCCAGTCACATGTTTCATGCTGTCTTCACATTATCATTTACCATTTCTCAAATAGAAATAATCATTCCAACACCTCCTTTCCTTTTTCCTCTTTGTTGAAATAAAGACGTGAAAAAGGAAAGTACAACAATTTTCCAGTTATTCCAGAGGTTCTGACTGCTATAAAACTCTGACATCGGAGACTCCTTCCATAACAAGCATGTTTCTGCTGTGAGAAAGCCGTGACCTTCAGCTCAGTGTCTGGATCGCTTATATTGGACTATTTGGACAAGACACAGGAGTAGAAACAGAGTATACTGTAGCACCAAACCACACCTTCACTGGAAAAAGGGATGTTAACAGATAACTTTCCCATCCATTGTTTTCTGTTTTCGCAGGGTTTTATGCCAGACCGCCCTGCCAAAAGGATTTCAAAAATGAGCCTGTGTCGCTGGAACTGTTTATATTTTTAATAAAACTCTGAGATCTTTAATATTATATACCCCTAGCTTCCAGTTAGCCCTTTTATATTCTAAAATCTATACTTATGATGCTCCCACCCTACCAAAAGTCTAAGAAAGCACAAAGCACAGTGACTTATTGTTAAATTCCACTCTGAGCTAGTCACGCAGTGGTCTGTCCCAAAGTGATTTCTGTATTGATATCCCACTCATCACAGCTGAGAAGTGATGATCACATCACATACGTAGATCTAACCCTGCCTCAGGTGTGTTTTAAACTGGAACAAATCAAATCAGTCCATTACTTCTTGAGCACATGCACATGCAATCTTTTATTTTTTTTTTTTATAGGGTTTAACTCTATACCCACCAAGTAGATAAACACTCATTCAGAAATGTACTGCTTCATCAATGAGTCAGAGGTGTTGTGCTGCTGCACCACCTTGAGCACTTAGGTAAGGTATGAAATACTTTGCAGATTGGGTTTAGGAAAATAATAATTAAAGGGCTTGGATGATATGTGTATGATTTACATACGGAAAGCACAAACCGCTGGCATTTTGAAAAAAAATAACAAAGTACACAGCACCCCCTGCTGGCCTTGCTGCAATGCCACACTTCCAAAAAAATTGTCCAATCATAATGTTGAAAAATCTTTAAAAGATTGCTGGATCCAGAATTTGATCTGGATCATCTTCAAAATATAATGGTGTCTTCCTTGCCCAAAGCCCCACCTCTTTTAGAACTTTCATGAAAATCTGGATATAACTCTTTGTGTAATCCTGGTAACAACCAAGCAAACAAACAAAAAGACAGGCCGGAGGTACTAAGAGCATGGCAGCGATTGATTTTGATTCCTCCTACACTAAAGCACTTGGTATATTGAAATACTTTGAACCATTTATTGTCACTGAACCACTTACTTCATATTATCACTTACAATATAGCAGCTGTAAACCAGCCTCTGTTTTTCATTTTCATTAATTCGTTTATTCATTCATTTTCTAAACTGCTTAATCCTAAATAGGGTCGCAGGAAACCCACGCAAGCTCAGGGTGAACTGCTTTTTATTTTATTTTAGTTATTTTAGTATTTTAGTTAAAAAAACAACACACAGCTTGAGAAATTCCCAGAGCAAACTCATTTGTCCTGAAAACATTCCCATGATTAACAATTGTTTTTCAGATTTTTATTTATTTATTAATATTTTTGCTTGTCCTGAATATTTAGACTTGTTTCCTGATGTGGCGTGTCTGGCATCCAAATAAAAACACAGTTATGAAGCCCAAAACTGTACCGTGTACACAATGCCACAAGGTCACACAATGCAATTTACAGAAAATCTGACTACACCACATTCCTTCATTAGGAATTTTCCATATATTTGTACGTTATTATTATTATTATTATTATTATTATTATTAATATTATTATTATTATTATTAGTAGTAGTATTTTATTAACCACCTTTGATTACTTAGGAATATGACCTGGCTGACATGGACAGTAGCTATGACTAAGAATAATCTTATTTACTGTTAGTCCTTTCACAGACACTCTGACGCAGATTACAGTACAAACAGATTTACAGCTCTTAGTAATAGACCTCACACTGACAAATGTGGGATTTAAACCCAGAGCTGTCATTTTCTGACTGCTCACACAAGCCCAATTTCATCAAGACTAAAGTGCCCACAATGCCCAGGAAACATAAACAGTGTTTTTTTGATGACGATGGCTAAGTGGCAGGTGCAGCTTGTGTAATTAAGAATAACAACACTCCTCTCCCCCCCCTCAGCTTTCACACTCTTATCTTCTGTCCCCTTCCAGAAATAAATGGTGTCTTGCAGATGTTGCTTTTCCCAAATTAACTTACATGCCAGCGCTTTAAACGTCCATATCACAATTTCAAGGCTTTACACAATTTTGCGACACCAAATCAAGCTAGTGGAAAATATAAAGAACTGCACTTAGAGTAGCCATCCTTTACTTTTTGTTTTGTTTTGTTTTGTTTTGTTTTTTTTTGTAATAAATAAGTAATTTTTTGGGCAAATTTTTTTTTCTAACAATCTGTAATAGCATTACAGATAATAACAAGTAGGATGTCCTTTGCAGGTGGTACGGTGGTGTAGTGGTTCACCTCACAGCAGGAAGCTCCTGGGTTCTAGTCCTGGGCTTGGCAGTTTCTGTGTGGAGTTTGAATAGTCTCCCTGTGCTTGCATGGGTTTCCTCTGGGGACTCCGGTTTATTCCCAAATTCCAAAAGCATGCACATTAGGCTAAGTGACGGTTCCAAATTGCCCCAGGTGTCAGTGAGAGTACGAATTGTTGTCGTGTTTCGCCCTGCGATAGTCTGGCGAGCTGTTCATGGTGTACCTTGCCTTTGCCCGGTGTTGGCTGAGATAGACACCAGACTCACCATGACCCAAGTAGGATTGAGCGGTCAGGCAAATGAGTGAGTGAGTGATGAGCGAGAGATGTACTCTGCCTGTTTTTTGAACGTACCTTTATATCCATGTATATAATTTGTTATTTTTCCATGTATATTTTATATCTGTTATTTTTAAGTTAAAATAACTACCAACTTTTATTATACTATAACTATTAACTTTTGTATACTAATTACTAACTGCTAACTGTTTCTTTATTATTTGTTATGCCATCAGTAATAAAAACTCACGCAACTCAGAAATCAATAGCCGACTACCCAGTGTCAAAAAAAATCTTTCAAAATCTTTGTGAAACTATTAGAATTAGAAATTATACTACGAAAAAGTTTTACAGACTGTTTTTCAACCCAGGTGTAGCTTTAAAAATAGATCATCCTTCTTTTCTTTTTTTTAATTAAACATTTATACACTGTATAAATCCCAGTAATGTTTTAAAGTGTATCCAGGTAGGTGCATCACAAGTTCTTCTCTCTGTTTCTGTATTTAATATGTATTTTTTTATTTCGTATTTAGTCAGGAATTAAATTGGACTCACCTAGCACAAGGATAGTCCACAGGATCCACATCTTGGTGAACATGTTGCTTCAGTTGTGATGTTTTGCTAGAGAGAGAGAGAGAGAGAGAGAGAGAGATTGTGCGTAACAGAAAGTTGGTGATGCTGGAGGTGACCCGCCACCTTGTTGCACCTTTCTGTGCACAAGTCTAAATTACTTCTGAGTGTTAAGACCAAAGCCAGGGCTCTTTTTGTTCCCTGCTGCTTGTGTGTGTGTGTGTGTGTGTGTGTGTGTGTGTGTGTGTGTGCGTCCCTCCTGAGTGGGGGGATTTGAATCCGGAGTGTTTGCCGGTTTCCTTGGCTGCACGCTGGCTGATGGTGCTATTCAGAGTGCGTGAGCAGTTCTCTGACTTACAGAGAGACTTTCCCTCTGTGTATCTGCTGCAGTCTGGACCTCTGACTGACGTATGCAGGGGGGATGGACACACACACACACACACACACACACAGCACTGCCCATGTCTGAAAGCTGTCACTAGTGCACTTATTACTATGCAAAACTCTGGACAGCCATAATAGCTTTTCAATAGACTCCACCAATCAGACTGAGGGTTCTGAAGGACAAAAAAAAAAGATATGTGAACAGAATCAGTGAACTCTGAGCCTGTCCAAACTCACTTTACTTTCTGGGTTCAGGGATTTCAGGGTTTCTATCCCATATTTTAAAAAAGGGTCATTCGATGCCAAATCAATGAGATTTACAAAGTCTGCCCAGGTGACCATCTCTTCTTTTCATGAAATTTTATATGCAAGTATCTTCATATGTCTTATAAACACATGCTAAATATTTTTGCCAGTTCTCAGTAGTTTTGGAGATATTCCTGTTTGAAGATGGACACTTCAACCCTGATTTTTTTGCTCTTCGAGCCATTTTGAGTTTTTTTTTTTTTGCACATTTGAAAGCTAATATCTCAGCTACAAATACATGTATTACCCCAAAATTTGTTATGTAGTATATTCAGATAACAGATAAGTAGGTGAGGCTGTCAAACTTTGGACACTAGGCTTATTTTCCTTTTCATGGGATCACAAAATGGCATTTTTTTCATTTTTGTGATCTTCAGTAAAATTTTACGGAGCTCTCCTGTAAAAGTGATTCATGGCATCATTATCATATTTTGTTTTCCATGTCTGCTGGTGATTGTTCTTATGTATATCAAATTTTATTGTCATCAGGCTTTTAGTTTTTCAGTTACTACAGCACAAACATTGGCTGTGGGTAAAAAAATCGCAGAATCGAGCCAACTTTCCGATTAGGAGTTCACCATGTGAGCAACTGCTGAACCTCTTAAAAAAATTGTAGAAAGTCTGTCCCTAGACCTACTCTGTGTCAAAATATTTTTAGCTCCCCAAGATACTTTCATATTGGAAAAAAAAATCTAATATGTGCGTTTTATGGGTATAAAATATAAAAAAATAACTGTTAGGAAACCTTCAGATTATTAACCCTGGTTACTCCCCAAATAAGTAGAAGATTAATATAGTAATATAAAAATGCCCTTAAGATTATTATGAACATGTTATGAACAGAAAATTTGAAAAAGCTTTTTGAATTTTTGGTGCTCTTTTTCCACACGCTTGTAGCATCTGCCACTGCTGTCAGCCATCTAAGGTGTTTCTACAGTACATAGAATGTGCTGGAATGACACCCAGCATTGGTCCTTCCTATTTTCAGAAGGCCAATCAAATACATTCCCTCCGCCTTGATTCATGAAATTGACGTACACATCCTGCTCATCATCCTTTCTCTGTATAATGTTGCCAATATTCCACTGATTATCACAAATACAGGCAGTATATCACCCAGGTTGATAAGAATTTAGGTCAGGAGACGTTGGCTGGGCAGTTGACTGTTGACTGCTGCCATGAATGACTTTTCCATGAAAAATCGCGAAAACCAGAAAAATGCCATCTTTGTGATCCCATGAAAAGGAAAATAAGCCTAGTGTCCAAAATTTGACAGCCTCACCTACTTGTCTGGTACCCAAATATTCTACGTACCAAATTTAGGGGTAATGAGACATTAGCTTTCAAAAATACAAAAAACTCAAAATGGCTCAAAGAGCAAAAAACAAGGTTTAAAGTGTCCATCTTCAAACAGGCATATCTCCAAAACTACTCCGAATTGGGCAGAAATATTTTGCATGTGTTTATAAGACATATGAAGGCACTTGCATATAAAATTCCATGAAGATCTGAGATGGTCACCTGGGAGGCTCTTGTTGATTTGTCATGGAATGACCCAAAAAGAAGTGAGGATACACTAGGCAAGTTCCGAGACTGAGCAGCTATGGGTTAAACGATTGTGAACCTTTTACTACAATGTGTTGGATGAAGCCTCCATCTATGTGTATATTATATATAGTAAATTTAAGCATGTTATTAGTTTTCGTGTGAGTTACGCGGAAGGTACTGTGATGCACTGCAGTCCACAAGTGTGTGCTTGGTCCTAGTAAGTTATTTATTTTTACATAATTAGAAGTTCAAGTTAGACAGAGCTTGTGTGCGAACAATTCGAATTTCTCCACTAATCACATAGTAACTGATATTATCCTTCATTCATTTTCTAAACCGCTTAATCCTAATTAGGGTCGCAGGGAGGCTGGCGCCCATCTCAGCCGACTCTGG
>JAQMYF010000024.1:8018876-8029152 GCA_030014195.1 Neosilurus mollespiculum
GGGAGGCTGGCGCCCATCTCAGCCGACTCTGGGTAAGGGCAGAGTACACCCTGGACAGCTCGCCAGGCCATCACAGGTAACTAATATTATGATAGTAGTAATGTTACTGTAATAACAGTGATAGTAATATGTTCGCAATGAAGATTGAATTAGGGTGATGTTCACCTCTTTTCTTAATCAAAGATATAAACGTGTTAATATGCTACTTGCTAAATTTTGCGAACCTCCAAAAAAAGAAAATATAAATGAGAAATTTTAAATTGTACATCTTTTGTCTTGGTATATATAAAATATATAAAGTATATATATAAAAATCGTATTTCATCATGTGCCCAATAAAGGGTTAAAGCAGACAGCAGTGAACTGCACAGCTGTTGCCCTATTTGCTTTTTCATCAGTTTTGTGCTGCCTGGGAAAAAAGTGGGGTGTTTCCGGTTACTTATTGTCATGGCAACACCTGTTTGCAGCTCAACTTTTTTTTTTGTTGCAGTGGACGGCATAGTGTGAATGCTGTCCTTCTGGTTTTATTTAGAGTCTTACAAATGCTAGTAATTGAAATGTTTTTTTTTCTTCCTCTTGAATTTATTTGACATTAAAATATATCAGTTTCCTTTTCAATATAGATTAGATATTATCACTAAGGTCACGGGAAGGCTGAATAGCATCTCAGCTGACACAGATCGAAGGCAGGGCACATCTCAAACAGCTTGCCAGACCATCGCAGTGCCAACACACACAACCATTCACACTTACACCCAAACCTAGGGGCAAGTTGGAATAGCCAATTAGCCTAATGTGCATATCTTTGAACTGTACGTGGAAATCAGAGTACCTGGATGAAACCCATTCAAACTCAACACAGAAAAGCCCTCGCCGAGCAAGGGACTTCAACCCAGCAGCGTACCACTTGAGATTAGATATACAACAGGTTATATTTGCACGTTTACGGTAAATCCTAAAACCTTATAAAAACCTTTTGTTTGGTGTTTTTAGTAACTAATATGTTTTGTACAGAGATAATATCTGACACCATGTCAAGTAAGTTTGTCCTGAAAGTTTTACCTGTTCTCTGGCCTGTCTTAGCTCCCCAGATAACTGTCTGATTTGGCAATCTGTTCTCAGTTAAAGGAAAAGTTGCACTGGTATTACAGACACTTTTCATCCTGGATGCAATTCAAGCACTTGGCAAATACATCTTATACACCAATATACACAAACCTCAAACAACTGGCTCTTATTGTCACTCCGATGAATACCTTAGCTTTACAAGTTGCTGAAATTTTCTATATCCGTCATCTGGTGCTGTTGAATTCTTGATTCTGATTGGTCATCGAGTAGCTCTGATGCTAATTCTGGTGTAAGGGCAACCACAGATTTAACACACATCTTCTAACATAATTTCTATACTGTGTTTTCCTGCTACGTCATCTTAAATCCGTCACGTGATTTGGACGTGCCGGCATGTCCAGCGACTCTAAGCCTAATGAGGTTTCAGTCCCTGGGTAACTGGAGTGGGGGGTTTGCATTGCTGGCAATAAGTCAGATTCTTTATTAGTGGATGTTGGATTCTGCCAAGGATGCCAACAGGTATGGGTTGTAGAGTGTCTTGTTAGGTGGGCTCAGGATTGCACTGATGCATTGAGCAGTGATTTCCACTTTGCACTAAAACAGTCACTGGGATGAGAACCAGCACCTTCATGTCTGAGGCCAAGAAAGAAAAACAGACTAAAACAAGTTGTTTATAGTTTATATTTAGATCAAGGGAGTCAAACTCATTTTCACTGAGGGCCACATCACTAAATTTAAAGGTGTTTTTTCTCTTTTCCTGTATTCACTTACATTATCTGACAACGCTTAACAGTGACAAGCTAGTATGCAATCTTTTTTGAGTCATGAATGACTAGCTGTTTACTTGAAATAGGCTGCTGCCACCTAGTGGAAGGATGATGAATTAGGTTTCATGGTAATGGTTGATGTAAAGAATGTACGATAATCATATACATTGAAAGCTCTTGCAGGCCAGATAAAATGAGTTGGCATGCCAGATTTGGCCCGCGGGACTTGACTTTGACACTTGTGATTTAGATATATTAAAAGTGACAGGGACTGTTCAGGTGGACTGGGCACTTTGAGATGAGCGAACAGATCTGAGCTCTATACTTACTGTGGAGCTAACAGGAGTGCATTCTCATTTAGAGGTTAGCCTACATACTACAGAGAAGCAAACCGGCTCTGTAAAGGTGTGTTTACACACTAATAACAAATTCAGAAAATAAGTGTCTGTCATTTTTTTATTTCTTATTTAAGCATTGTCTACTTGGAATGAATCCATCCATCCATCCACCCCACCATCCATTTGCCAAACAGCTTAACCCTACTAGGGTAAAGAGGGGGATGGAGCTCACTCTCAGCCTACTCTGGGTAAAGGTGGGGCACAACCCGAAGAGCTCGCCAGTCATACTCCATCACAGGGCCAACCCAGATACAGCTATTCAAAGTCACATTGCCTAGGGGCAATCTGGAACAGCTAAGTAGCCTAATGTGCATGACTTTTGGACTGTTGCAGGAAACCAGAGTACCCGGAGGACACCCACACAAGCACAAGGAGAACATGCAAACTCCACACAGAAACACCCTCGCCAAGCCCGGGATTCGAACCCAAAACCTTTCTAGTATGAGACAGATGTGCTTCCAATCAGATCGCATAATGCTGTGTAGTATATACAAATATCTATCACCCCACGATAGCAAACCAGTTAGATGACATCATTCCTGTTTAGTTTATTATACTATTTATATTA
This sequence comes from Neosilurus mollespiculum, assembly GCA_030014195.1. Taxonomy (NCBI): domain Eukaryota; kingdom Metazoa; phylum Chordata; class Actinopteri; order Siluriformes; family Plotosidae; genus Neosilurus; species Neosilurus mollespiculum. The sequence continues at coordinate 8,021,678 of JAQMYF010000024.1, forward strand.
TATAATTTGTTATACTAAAAAAATTAATTCTGATCCTGATCAAAGGAGCAACTCATAAACATTAGTATTTAACCCCAACATGTATAAAATAAAAGATTAGTTATTGTCAACCCTTGCCATACTTTACACCTTTAAGACAAAATCTCAGCAGTCTCTTGGTATTTGACAGGAAATTGTCATCTCCATGAGCCATGACATTTTTGTTGTGTCACACCCAGTGGTGACGACTCTAAACTCTCTTAAGTGCCCTGAAGCAGACTGAGGCAACCTTACTGACCCCTTGGTGAGGTATAAAATCCAGCTCATTCATATGACGAGTTCCTATGGTGGGACTCTGTAAATTATTTGGGGATGGCAGACTGGAAATGGCCTCTGCTAGCCCCACGCCTATGAATGCCATTTCCTCCTATAGAAAGACTGGATTCGCCCTGCTTCTGTTCCTGGGGAGCATCCGGTTGCCTGCTTCCTGTGCCCCTCCCACAATGTGCATAAACAGAACACTTCTCTGATGTGGTAACAGCAATCTAAAAGAACTCCACCTCTCCAAAAATGTTTCCTTTGTTTCTAACCTCCATCCCCCCCTTTCTTATACTTACTATGTTCTTACAGTGTTACATGGTTTGTGATTATCCTTTTTCACTGTCCCTATAAGAGCACACTAACAGGAAGGCACACTGTGTGACATCATATCCTCTGTCCTGCATCATTCATAAGGCTTTATCCATTTGTCTACCCATTTCAGGATGAAGGCTTGTGAAAGGTTTTCTTTTTAAGAGAGCTGCAGTAACTACACTATGTCTAAGGTGAGTGGAGGGCTGGCGTTGATCTCCTGTCCTTGCTGTATCAGTCACAGTAGGAAGCTTTACAGTAGTCTGAGCTGATAAAACCACATGGCTCTGTGCTATCAAGAAAAAGATAGATGTCCAATCTAAAGAAAGTCTGTAAGTCAAAGGTTATCCTTATAGTGCGTCTAGATGAGCTGGAGCCACTTGGCTGGAATATCGCTCGAATATGAATCTATTGTACTGAAATGCAAAAAATAGGGCTGAAAAATCTTTGTTTTTTCACAGTTATTAATGCATTAAAGCATTCAGACGCTGATCAATTTGAGTAGTAAATACTTTTTCACAGTGCTTTAACACTACAATGAAGCTTCTTGTATTACACACTTTCATACCCCTAATAATAATAATAATAATAATAATAATAATAATAATAATAATAATATTAATAAAAATAATACACGGGTGGCACGGTGGCACTGGCTTGTGTGGGTTTCCTACGGGTACTCCGGTTTCCTCCCACAGTTCAAAAACATGCACGGTAGACTAACTGGCTGTTCCATATTGCCCCTAAGTGTGTGTGAGTGTGAATGGTTGTATGTGTGTTGGCCCTGCGATGGCCTGGCGAGCTCTTCAGGGTGTACCCCGCCCTCGCCCAGAGTCGACTAAGATGGGCGCCAGCCTCCCCGCGACCCTAATTAGGATTAAGCAGCTTAGAAAATGAATGAAAAATAATGCACTTTTCTTATAGATGGAAGCCAATAGAGTGAAGCTAGTCTTACACTGGGGCCATCTGTAATAAAAATAATATATATAATAAAGTACAAATGTAGGTTTTAAAACTGGAATATAAGGAATACTTTGAAATTGGAAAGGTAAGAAAAAAAAACAAAAAAAAAAAAAAAAAAGCTATACAGTCTTATATAACCATTTCAATGGGTACTGGAGCTGCCCAAATCACATTGACTATTCCTACTTGATTCTCATGGCTGGGTCCTACTCTGAGGAGGAAATTTCTTTATCACCACACTTTACAATAATAGACAAGGATGTACGTGGTTTGACCACTAGAGAGCTGAGGACATGCTTAGTTCTTTTTTCATTCATCCGTTGTCTAAGCCGCTTAATCCTAATCGCGGGGAGGCTGGTGCCCACCTCAGTCGACTCTAGGTGAAGGCCGGTTACACCCTGAACAGCTCGCCAGGCCATCGCAGGGCTAACGCACACACAGCCATTCACACTCACACCTAGGGGCGATTTGGAACAGCCAGTTAGCCTACTCTGCATGTTTTTAGACTGTGGGAGGAAACCGGAGTACCTGGAAGAAACCCACACAAATGCAAGCATGGGGAGAACATGGAAACTCCACACAGAAACGCCCAAGACTGGGAATCGAACACAGGCCTTCTTGCTGTGAGGCAGATATGCTAACCACTGCACCACCGTTCCGCCCCTTAGTTCTTTTTCTTCCTTATATTTGAGAGTTTTGATTAGAAGACTTGAGTGATCCTTAAAACTGATATGAAATATACAAAAATATAAGCCTTAAATGTAGCCCACATGGATAGGATTCACCAAGACACAAACGCCTGTAACCAGGCCTGGGGGTGGTATCTGGAGCCACCCATATAACCAAGATGGGTTCAGCTCGAAAAAGGTGACATTGAGATATTTTTTTTGCCCAACTTGTCTAGACCTAATGGAAGCTGATCAGTACTTGATTTGAATTGTACTTTTACTATTAAAGCCCTTGCTTCTCCTGAAGGTGCACAACAATAAGCTTTGTGCAACGAAGATGAATCTATTCTGAAATACACAACACAGCATAGACCAGTGCAACAAATCAATCACAAAGCTGCTAGATATTCTTCAGAGGTTCCTGGGTGAGCAGTCTGTCTTTATTTCATTTAGACACTCGGTTTGGTTGTCCATAGTTTCCCAGTGCACATTTATGCACAAATCCCTTGCTGGATAATTATCTTTATGGACTTGTTAAGTGTATACTGTGTGATATAACTTGTAGCATTACTGACTCAAACTGCTACGTTTAAACTTTTCGTACATGTTGAGCTGCTGGACAACGTTAAAAGGAGAAACACCTCAGAAATGTTTCTGATCAAATACCTACATGGAGTTACTTAAGCACTTGCACACACGCATACAGGTTTCCTCCCCCCAGGCATCTGCTCCACTTGGTACCAGGCTTCTGATAAGGAGGTGCAGAGTGTTCTGTGTCCTGTCAACTCCTACAACTCACCCTCTCCATACTTCATTCTTGAACAAGCTCACATGCTCCTGCACAGATAATGCAAATCTGCCTCATGATCAAAGCCAATCTTTAAACTCTGGAATCTTGAAACCCGGAAAATCTCTAATCCCTGCATCCAGTTGTGAATAATAATAATAAGAATAAGAATAATAATAATAATAATAAAAATTTACTTACTCAAAGACTCATTTGCCGAACTGCTCAATCCTACTAGGGTCGGGGGCAGGCTGGAGCCTCTCTTAGCCGAAACTGGGCGAAGACAGGGTGGACCCTGAACAGCTCGACAGTCCATTGCAGGGCCAACATACACACAACCATTCATGCTCACATTCACACCTAGGGGCAATTTGGAACAGCCACTTAGCCTAATGTGCCCATCTTTAGATTGTAGGATGAAACCGGAGTACTCGGAGGAATCCCACGCAAGCACAGGGAGAAACAAACTCCACACAAAAACTGCCTCGCCGAAGCTGGGACTCGAGCCCTGGACCTCCTTGCTGTGAGGTCGACGTGCTAACCACTACACCACTGTGTCGCTCAGGAAAGTAAATTTAAATACTTAATGATAGAAGTTTTTAGAAGAAAATTAAGCAGTTCATGATATTTTCAAACATAAGAGCGACAGCGACTCCTGGTTCTCTACAAAGGTCGGTTTACAACATGAAACCTGGAGAATGTAACTATACCGCAGTGAAATTTACTGGCGGGGAAACCAGGGGTGGTCATTTAAACTGATTCACCTATTATAAACCCCAGAAGATAAATTTGCCTTACACTATGGTTCAAGAATTTGCTTTTCAAGTGCCCTCTGCCCTCATAGTTCATTGTGATCTGTCACTGTCCAGAGAGGAAATCTAGCCTCCTTTTTTAAATGCCTCTTCTGTCAGTTCCAAATTTACATCATCAAGAAAAATGCAAGGCACCGTGACCTGCTGAGAATTTTTTTTTGGAAGTAACGGGTGAAAGAGCTTCAGACTAATGGCTCATCAGAGGGAGGACTTGACCGCTAATATGCCCCACTGATACTTGGCACAACATCACTGAAGACGAATGTGTTTTAAAAGGAGCGGCAATCCTCATGCACGTGCACATGTACCCTCACATTCCTGGAATACTCCCACCATTGAGGGCCTCCTGGGAGGCATGAGTGAAACAAGGTCCTTCAGAATCCCTTGATCGAGTTAATGGGGAAGGAATTCCAAGAGTTGAATGCCAGAGCAGAGCACTGCAGGGATTGCAGAATAAGTGGCGAGCTCGGAATCTTTTAGCATTCACGCCGACACTTTTTGGCATTGGAAGATGACGTCACTGGCAGCAGGCTTTCCCAATCGGAGTCTCAATGAAAGCATCAACATGCAATTCAGTTCAATACACATGCAAATAGGTTCCACGGTCTTTGTGCAAGCACCTGTAGAAAGGTTTTAGAGCTCACATTACACATTTTCCAGCAGTCTGCTCAAGAACAGGTGTAAAATAGAACACTGAGTAAAATGAACACTGCAATAACTCAAATCTTCTACTCAAATAAGAGCCTCTCATAAATGTGTCAAAAACGTCAGACACCACTATAGATCATTCAGGACAATTTTCACACACACCATTAGCATCCCCCTCCCCTTCTTTCTTTCTAACTTTCTTTTTTTTCTGTATGCAGAGATACACCCCCCATTCCCACTGTAAACTGTGGCGATGGATCATTTTACAGCTTGTGACCCAGGAGTGCTTGGAAGGCTTTGCCAGGAAGCTAAGACCTGGCTATAAATGGATAATTTTTTTTTTTTGGCCCCGTTTTCTCCCCTAATTTTAATCGTATCCAATTACCACCCGTCAAGTATTGCCTTCCCTTCCCTCCCTCCCCAAACCAGGGAGATAAATAGATAGATACCCTTTTGATCCCAGAGGGAAGCATACCCACCTCTTTTCAAACTGCTGCGCATGCGTATTTGGGGGTGTCCTAACACACTCAATGTGACAAGCGGTATCCGCCCACTCGTACGAATGAGCTCACTGATACCCATGATTGGCTGGTGATCGCTGTGAGTGACAGGGAGGTGAATGCATGCTATCCCTCCCTCCCTCAGCCAGTTATCTCCTATAGACTCCCAGTCATGGCTGGCTGTGGCATCAACCCGGATTTAAACTTGCAATCTCATGGTTGATAGTCACGCACCTTGTTGATGCTCCACTCGGGAGCCTTTTTTAAACAACTTGACAACTCTAAACAAATACAAATCACCGGCTTCCCCAAATAATATATAGATTTAACCTTTGTCTAAAAGTGATGCTCTCCATAAGATCTTTGAGTTGTGTTTCTTTTTTGTTAAAAATGATTTATTGTGCCAATGTTTAAAAAGTTTATTTATTCATTCATTTTCTAAGCCGCTTATTCCTAATTAGGGTAATGGGGAGGCCGGCACACATCTCAGCTGACTCTGGGTGAGGGTGGGGTACACCCCGGACAGCTCACCAGGCCATCACACACACAACCATTCACACTCACACTCATACCTTGGAGCAAGCCCGTTGCCCTACTGTAGCAGTGGTAGCTCAGTGGTTAAGGCTTTAGGTTATTGATCCAAAGGTTGGTGGTTCAAGCCCCAGTAACACCAAGCTGCCACTGTTGGCTCCTCGAGCATGGCCCTTAACCCTCAGTTGTGTAAAAATGATGAATGTAAGTCACTTGGGATAAGACTGTCTGCCAAATGTTATGTAATGTAATGTACAGTGCATGTTTTTGAACTATAGGATGAAACCTGAGTATCCGGAGGAAACCCATGCAAGTGTTCTAAAAGTTTAAGTCACTGGAAAGCTCCCTTTGTTTGCCCGAAAGTTGCATGTTCTCATTTCCGCATCAAATACGTCCAATTACAGCAGCTGTAACAGCCTGACAATGACAATGGTACAGTCAATTACATGGCTAGTCAATTTGTCCACCAGTCAGTATGCGGCACGACATAATAGTTGTCACGTCCACCTAACAGCAAGAAGGTCCTGGGTTTGATTCCTGGGCTCGGGTGTTTCTCTGTCGAGTTTGTATGTTTTCCCTTCGCTTGTGTGGGTTTCTTTCGGGTTCCCTGGTTTCCCCCAACAGTCAAAAGACATGGACATTAGGCTCACTGACTGTTCCAAATTGACCCTAAGTGTGAGTGTGAATGGTTGTGTATTTTGCCCTGTGATGGTCTGGCAAGTTGTGGGGGTGTAGCCCACCTTCGCCCAGAGTCGGCTAAGATAGGAACCTGCCTCCCTGTCCCCCCTAAGGAAGATTAAGCGGTTCGACGAATGAGTGAGTGAGTAAGTGAGTGAGTGGTGGCTATTGTGAAGGGCAGTGAAACAGTTCTGCACTTGATGGTGTGTATCTCTGAACTATGCTACTGATTTAAGGACTCTGTGATCATTTATTTACATGTTGATTGATTGATTTATTTTAACCTCTGTGAGCCCAGTTAAGTGCGTTTCTTGTCAGATGAAAAAATGTCATAGTCATTGATATGCTTGGAAATATGGATTTCCCCTAAAATATCTTGATGAGGGCAACATGCTGGTGTAGTGATGAGCACGTCTGCCTAACAGCAGGAAGGTCCCGGGTTCGAGTCCAGGGCTTGGTGAGGGTGTTCCTGTATGGAGTTTGCATGTTCTCCCCATGCTTGAATGGGTTTCCTCCAGGTACTCTGGTTTCCTCCCACAGTCCATAGACATGCACATTAGGCTAACTGGCTGTTCTAAACTGCCCCTAGGTGTGAGTGTGAATGATTGATTGTGTTGTTGTGTACCCTGCCTTCGCACAGAGTTGGCTGAGATTGGCTCCAGCCTCCCCGCGATCCTGCGAAGATAAAGAATTTTGGAAAATGAATGAATGTCTAGATCATGAGGTGTGGATTATAAGGGTGAGCATGCATAAATAATATCTAAAAATTAAGTATATATGATTTTACTCTTATTGGTTACAGTGGGGCCCTGCGATGGCCTGGCGAGCTATCCAGGGTGTACCCCGCCCTCGCCCAGAGTCGGCTGAGATGTGCGCCAGCCTCCCCGCGACCCTAATTAGGAATAAGCGGTTCAGAAAATGAATGAATGAATGAATGGTTACTGTGGTTTTCAGACACGTCGTACTAGCGAAGAGGTGAAGAGGTGGAGGATGTGGAGAAAAATGAGTATTTATAGAAAGGTAATTAGAAAAAAAGGTGGTGCTTCAGGAATAGTTTCATTACTGCATTTGCTGAAGTGCTAATAATTTTGAAATCATTTCTGAAAATGAATGATTTTTGAAATAAGGTTTGGTTAAGATAAATGTTAACAGAATCTCAGTGTTTGTAAGTTCAAATCTGCTGGATGTTCTAGGCATCTTGGATATAAAATTTTGGCACTGCTTACTCTTTTGCGTTTCAGTGTCACACTGATCCATTACTCTAAAGCCAAAGGAAATA
>JAQMYF010000024.1:8040848-8058102 GCA_030014195.1 Neosilurus mollespiculum
TAAATGCAGGAATTTAACAGAAAAAAATACAGTCTTTGTTAGGATTGTGTTTTCTATACAGAGAATTTTCATTTATGGAAAGAATCTCCAATGTCAGTAATTTACAATCTGCAATCGAGGGTCTTTAGAACAGAGACCTCTGATGCTTTCTGGTTACTCTGTAATACAAGAAACCTGTATTTGTGACCAGCCAACCAACAAATAAACCAAAACGCAACAAACCAACAAACCGAAACTCAACCAATCAAAAATAAATGTAAAAAAAAAAAAAAAAAAAAAAAAAAATTAAACCAATAATTAAAGTCAAAAGCCATCCAACCAACAAACCTAAAATTCAACAGCAAACAAGCCAAAAATCACAAAACAACAAACCTAAAATCCACCAACCAACAAGCCAAAAATCAACCAACCAACAAACCGAAAATCAACCAACCAACAAGCCAAAAATTAACCAACAAACAAACCTAAAATCCACCCACCAACAAGCCAAAAACCATCCAACCAACAAACCTAAAATCCACCAGCCAACAACCCAAAATTCAACAAGCCAAAAATCAACAAACCAACAAACTGAAAATCCACCAACCAACAAACCTAAAATCAACAAACCTAAAATCCACCAGCCAACAAGCCAAAAATCAACAAACCAACAAACCTAAAATCAACAAACCTAAAATCCACCAGCCAAGAAGCCAAAAATCAACAAACCAACAAACCTAAAATCCACCAACCAACAAGCCAAAAATCAACAAACCAACAAACCAAAAATCCACAAACCAACAAGCCAAAAATCAACAAACCTAAAATCCACCAACCAACAAGCCAAAAATCAACCAACAAACAAACCTAAAATCCATCAACCAACTAGCCAAAAATCAACCAACCAACAAATCTAAAATCCACCAACCTACAAGCCAAAAACCATCCAACCAACAAACCTAAAATCCACCAGCCAACATGCCAAAAATCAACAAACCAACAAACCAAAAATCCACCAATCAACAAGCTAAAAATCAACCAATTAACCAAAAGTCCACATAACAACAAGCAAAAAAACCAACCAACAAACTTAAAATCCACAAACCAACAAGCCAAAAAATCAACAAACCAACAAACCAAAAATCCACAAACCAACAAGCCAAACATCAACAAACCTAAAATCCACCAACCAACAAGGCAAAAATCAATCAACAAACAAACCTAAAATCCATCAACCAACTAGCCAAAAATCAACCAACCAACAAATCTAAAATCCACCAACCTACAAGCCAAAAACCATCCAACCAACAAACCTAAAATCTACCAGCCAACAAGCCAAAAATCAACAAACCAACAAACCAAAAATCCACCAATCAACAAGCTAAAAATCAACCAATTAACAAAAAAGTCCACAAAAAAACAAGCAAAAAAACCAACCAACAAACTTAAAATCCACCAACCAACATTCCTAAAATCAACCTACCAACAAACCAAAAATCCACCAACCAACAAGCCAAAAATCAACCAACCAACAAACTTAAAATCCATCAGCCAACAAACCGAAAATCCACCAGCCAACAAGCCAAAAAATCAACAAACCTTAAATCCACCAGCCAACAAGCCAAAGAACAACAAAACTAAAATCCACCAACCATTAAAACGAAAAAATCAACCAACCAACAAACATAAAATCCACCAACCAACAAGCCAAAAATCAACAAACCATCAAACCTAAAATCCACCAGCCAGCAAACCAAAATCAACAAACTAACAAACCTAAAATCCACCAACCAACAAGCCAAAAATTAACTAACCAACAAACCGAAAATCTACCAGCCAACTAGCCAAAAATCACCAAACCGAAAATCCACCAACCAACAAGCCAAATATCAACCAACCACAAACCTAAAATCCACCAACCAACAAGCCAAAAACCAACCAACAAACAGAAAATCAACCAACCAACAAGCCAAAAATTAACCAACCAACAAACCTAAAATCCACCAACCAACAAGCCAAAAACCATCCAACCAACAAACCTAAAATCCACCAGCCAACAACCCAAAAATCAACAAGCCAAAAACCAACAAACTGAAAATCCACCAACCAACAAACCTAAAATCAACAAACCTAAAATCCACCAGCCAGCAAGCCAAAATCAACAAACTAACAAACCTAAAATCCACCATCCATTAAACCAAATATCAACCAACCAACAAACCGAAAATCCACCACACATCAAACCAAAAGTCAACCAACCGACAAACCTAAAATCCACCAGCCTACAAGCCACAAATCATTCAACCAACAAACCTAAAATCCACCAGCCAACAAGCCAAAAATCAACAAACCAACAAACCTAAAATCCACCAACCAACAAGCCAAAAATCAACCAATTCACCAAAAGTCCACAAAGCAACTAGCCAAAAATCAACCAACCAACAAATTTAAAATCCACCAACCAACTAGCCAAAAACCATCCAACCAATAAACCAAAAATTCACAAACCAACAAGCCAAAAATCAACTAACTAGCAAACTGAAAATCCACCAACCAACAAGCCAAAAATCCACCAACCAACAAACTTTAAATCCACCAACCAACAAGCCAAAAATCAACCAACAAACCTAAAATCCATCAACCAACAAGCCAAAAATCAACCAAACAACAAACTTAAAATCCACCAACCAACAAACCTAAAATCAACAAACCAACAAACCAAAAATCCACCAACTATCAAACCAAAAATCCACCAACCATCAAACCAAAAATCCATCAACCAACAAGCCAAAAATCAACCAACCAACAAACCTAAAATCCACCAACCATTAAAACAAAAATCAACCAACCAACAAATCTGAAATCCACCAGCCAACAAGCCAAAAATCAACCAACAAACAAACCTAAAATCAACCTAACAACAAACCAAAAATCCACCATCAAAAACAAAAATCAACCAACCAACAAACTTAAAATCCATGAACCATCAAACCGAATATCAACCAACAAACCCTAAATTCACCAACCAACAAGCCAAAAATCAACAAATCAACAAACCTAAAATCCACCAGCCAACAAACCAAAAACCATCCAACCAGCAAACCTAAAATCCACCAACCAACAAACCAAAAATCCACCAACCAACAAACCTAAAATCAACTAGCCAATAAACCAAAAATCAACATACAAATATCCACTTACCAACAACCTAAAACCTAACCAATAAACCGAAAATTAACAAGCAAACAAACAAACAAAAAGTATTATTAACCTACAAACCGAACAGCCAACCAATAAAGCAAAAAAACTAAAAATCATTCAACCAAATAACCAAAAATCCACCAACCAACAAGCTAAAAGTCAACAGACCAACAAAAAAATCCACCAACCAACAACTTAAAACCAACTAACAAACCAAAAATCAACCTACCAACAAACCAAAAATCCACCAACCATCAAATCAAAAATCAACCAACTAACAAACCTAAAATCTGTACAACCAGTAAACCAAAAATTAACAAACAAACAAACAAACAAACAAAAAATACCATTTACCTACAAACCAAACAACCAACCAGGAAATCAAAATTTAACCAACCAACAAACCAAAAATCAACCTACCAACCAAACAAAACAATCAAACAAAAATGCTGACTATGGCAGTACAAGGGGGAAAACATTTCAGTATGTACTCTTACAAGAACGTTTGGATGGTTATGTCATCACGATCATGATCACTGGTTATTTAATCTAACAACACTCCCTGTATGCATTTTAACCCTTTCAGGTTTAATATCATCTTAACACTGTTTAATATGATGTAAACTGGGCGGCACAGTGGTGCAGTGGTTAGCACATCCACCTCACAGCAAGAAGGCCCTGGGTTCGGTTCTCAGGGCAGGGTGTAGTCTGCCCTTACCCAGAGTCGGCCTCCCTGCGACCCTAATTAGGATTAAGTGGTTTAGAAAATGAATGATGAATGAAGGGACCCCAAACAGTGCAATGGCATGTCATTTGACCTGTGGTTCAGGTCCAGTGGTCTTTACAACTTATCTTTTCAAATTATGGTGAGGTAACACTTTTGAAGGACTCAAAGGTTTTGTGTTCAAATGAAGGGATGTGTTCGGGAATTTGGTTAAGGGCTATAAAAAAGGCCACAGTTGGAATCCTGTACATCAATCATGCCATGATTATCTCATGATGACTGTTTGCGTGCTCTTGGAATGGTGGAAACCGGGATTAGTTTTTCTAAAGCTGGACGGTGCTTGAACTGTTCACATCACACCATTAGGAGCTTGGTAGCACTGATCTTAACCCTGTTGAATATTTGTGGGACTGGCTTGAAAGACAGGTGAGGAACAGAGTGACTCAGCTTGGAAATCGGCAACAGCTAGTCCAGGCATTGCAGGAGGAATGGCAGGCTTTACCGCAGGACAGAATACGTCGCTGTGTTCGCAGCATGCGAAGAAGGCTGACAGCTTGTATGTATCATGGCGGGAATACGCATTATTAGCAATGTGAACTTTACCAAGACCGTGGACCTTATCTCTTGGTGTTTTTCCATTGTTGCTTGCAACATTTGTGTTTGGTTTCTGTATATTAGTACTGGTATTAGAAGGTGTTACCATAATGTACGGTATTTATTCTCTAAAATATCACCAGAACTATATTTTGAGACAGAAATTTGCCTGGAAGTTTTCATTGACTGTCAGTGTCTATTAAGTAAGTGACATTTTGCTCTGTTAGTGGAAATGGATCCCCTTGATCCCCTCACCTTGATTTGTACATTCCTGTTAAGGTGCCTCTGGAAAAATAGGCATCCCTTCTTACGTTTCATATTAAAATCATTCAACTTTTAACAAAAATAAATAAATAAATAGATAGATAGATAGATAGATAGATAGATAGATAGATAGATAGATAGATTGATTGATTGATTGATTGATTAATAACAATTTTGTTCCTGAAAAAGTATTATTTGCTATGTTCTCTGAAGATGTCACTAACAGTATCACAGTAACCATTTCGGACCTGGAAGTACTGAAACAGTAGTTTCCCGAAGTGCCATTGCATCAAATACAGGCACTCCTGGAACACCACTCACACAGTTAAATAAGTACCATGGAACTATCTCTTGTATAATTAATAATTATTTGCTAAAGGTGAGGTGGATGTCGCTGAATACTGTTCAATTCATCCACCCATTGTTTTAGTATACACTAAAGGGTGGCACCGTGGCATAGTGGTTAGCACATCCGAGTCACAGCACGAAGGTCCTGGATTTGAATCCCAGGTGTGGGCATTTCTGTGCGGAGTTTGATTGTACTTCCTGTGCTTGCATGGGTTTCCTCTGGGTACTCTGGTTTTCACCTACAGTCCAAAGACATATGCACATTAGGATAATTGGCTGTTCCAAATTGCCCTTAGGAAGTGAGTGTGAATGGTTGTGTGTCACCCTGTGATGGTCTGGTGAGCTGTTCAGGGGGTACCCTGCCTTGTCGGCTGAGATAGGCTCCAGCTTCAGTAAATGAGTGAGTGATGAGTAAGTGATTATACACTACATGGAAGCATAAAAAAGCAGACTAAATCAAGACTTTTATAGTTCATTTTTACATATTTTAAGTACGATAGCACCATGTAACGCCATGTTTTTAAGGAAACGTAAGAAACCTATCCTCTGTAAAGGTATGTTTTTATACTTAACGTTTTAGTATGTGGCCCATGAAAAAAACCTATAACAAGATTTTTGTGGTTAATTTTTCCAATAATAAAGCGTGAAAATGATGATGTCGCCTGCTCCAAATAATAGCGATAAACCGTGAATATCACTCCTTTTAGTTCGATCATTATCCACTCTGAATAATGTTCTTTAATCCCAAGATAGCAGGCCAGTGAGATCAAGCTGTTCCTGTGTACTATATACTAATAGCGTATAGGCAATGAAAAGAGTAACATTTGTATTTCCTGCTGTTGATTTATAATTTCCTCCCATTTTTTTAAAAGGTATGTCAGGTTTAATGTGTCCTCAGGAGTTATATACGGGAACACTTTCAGTCTGTAATCATTTCTTGTTGTGTCGAGTTTGCATGACACCTGGGGACTTGTCTCTGATGGTGCTATTTATACCCTAGTGTAAATAATCACATAAGTTATTCACGGGTGGCATAGCCACACAGTGGTTAGCAAGAAGGTCCTGGGTTTGACCCCTGGGATCAGCCAGGGCGTTTCTGTGTGTTCTCCATAGTTTCATGGTTTTCCTCTGGGTATTCTGGTTTTCTCCGACAGGCCACAAACATTCGTTTGCCAAACCACTTCATCCCTCTAGGGTCACGGGGAGGCCGACTCTGAGTGAAGGCAGGGTACACCCTGAACAGCTTGCCAGTCTATCTCAGGGCCAACACACACACACACACACACACACACACACACAAAACCATTCACACTCACATCTAGGGGCAATTTGGGACAGCCAATTAGCCTAATGTGCAAGGCTTTGGACTGTGGGAGGAAACTGAAGTACCTGCAGGGAGTACCCTTGCCGAACCCGGGACTCAAATCCAGGACCACATCGAACGAAGACTAATTAGATATTCCAAATTGCTCCTAGGTGTGAGTGTGAATGATTTTCTGTATATTCTGGCCCTGTGATGGACTGGCGAGCTGCTGTATCCTCCTGGAATGGGCTTCAGCCTCCCTTTGAACCTAAAAAAGGATAAAACTCATGACATTTTTTGTTTCAGTCCGAGTTTGATTGTGAGCACAGCAAGAGATCTCATTGAAAGGATTATATCAGAAAATAAAGTTAACTAACAGTGTCAAACCTACAAAACACATCAGTTTAAGCACAGAGTTTAAAATTCAGCAGAGGAGGGATGGCTGTGGAATTTATATGATGTTAACTAGACAGAACATGGAGCTTCAGGTGCACACTTAGTAATTGCTAAAGATAGATGTGAGAGATGTAGGTGTGTTACTGCAACCTTTTCCAGTTTTAAGTGGCACAGTCTTTTGCACGTCTGCCTCATAGCAAGAGGATGTCAAAGGGTTTGAGTCCCGGGCTCAGCGAGGGCGTTTCTGCATGAAGTTTGCATGTTCTCCCCGTGCTTGCATGGCTTTCCTCTGGGTACTCCGGTTTCCTCCTACAGTCCAAAGACATGCACACTGGGCTAATTGGCTGCTCCAAATTGCCCCTAGGTGTAAGTGTGAATTGTGTGCAGTGGACTGGTGAGCTGTTAAGGGTGTACAACGCTTTTGCCCAGTGTCGACTGAGATAGGCCCCAGCCTCCCTGTGACCACAGGAGGATTAAACGGTTTGGCATATAAGTGAACGGCAAAAAATTCTTACTTTTTTTTTCTATTACACTTATTTATGGGGTAAACACCGGATTAGGCAAATTTGCACAAACCATTGTAGGAAAAGATCAGCTAAGGTAAGTTGAATATTACCACTGTGTAAGGAACATGACATCTGCCTGTCATCAAACATCTGTATGTGTGGGTCTTTTTTTTCGTTCAGGGAACTGCAGGAGAATCTGATCCATTCCCACAGTGCTGGCAAGTGTTTCTTTCCTTTTTTTTTTTTTGAGTAAAATTCAGACTCAGAGCTGAGTTAACGTTTTTGTGATAATGTGTCACCAGTAAAAGTCATTCACTCTCAATTCCTGCTTAATCCTGGCTCGGGGTGGAACCAGAACACTGGGCATGAGGTGGGATTAAACCCTGGAAGGGACACTGGTCCGTTCTATTGAAGTTTACCATGCACACACACACACACACACACACACACCCCCCTAGTCACATCAAGGGATAATTAAAAGTTAGGAATTGCATTTTAGCAAGGAGGTGGAAAGTAACTAAAGAACCCAGAAGAAACCTGTGATGTCAAAGGAAGAACTTCACAAAACTCCACTGCTGCTCTGAACTGATGTATTCAAAATGTGTGTGTTTGCAGGGGTCGGCCCCCCGCTGAGTCCAGAGAGGACCCGGATGCATCTGGCTCTAAGGATTAATGATGCCTTAGATAAAGGTCACAGTGGCGTGTCCTTGGAGACCCTTCAGAAAATGGTGGCAGCCTTTAATGGAAACATTATTTCAATTCTCCTCTTTTTCATTTCATACTTACTGACATTTTTATTTTCTCAACAAAACCTAAAAGATTACATTAGTAATTTGATGTTTGTGCTACTTCAACAGTGAATAACTAGTATAGTATAGTGTGTGTGTGTGTGTGTGTGTGTGTGTGTGTGTGTGTGTGTGTGTGTAGCCTCCTGTCTCTCCTGGGTTCCTGGTGGAGACCTCGCCCCTTCAGCTCACCTGGCGCTGGGGCTGATGGGAGAGGGATGCATGTGGTCACAACAGACCGGCTGGACTGACGCCAAAACTGTAAGACTCTGTTTCCCACAATGCACTTCCTCAAGAAGAGGAAATCTCTTAAAAAAAATAACCATAATTGGTTAATTTACCATCATCCTCTTCTTCTTTGCAAAATGTTCTGGAAACATATGGTTTGACCTCATTATCACTGAAACCCAATGAGGTATTGATGTCTTGTATTATTAGGAAATGCTGGTTTTTCCTGGGTTTTATTTGGTTGAGTAGGAAAGTGACAGCATGGAACTACATTTCAGGGACTTTCTCTGATTAACGGGACTCAGATGTTATCACCACTGGGTGCTGAGGCAGTAGAGAGAGCGGCAGCGATTGCCCGGCAGGCTGATGTCATCGCTGTTCTCACTTTAGAGACACTGAAGGGAACCAATAAAGCTTTCGATGTTGGTGAGATGGAACAAAGTCATTTTTTTCCCCCCGAAACTGAAATCTGTTACTCTTTTTCGTGTGTATTCATTGGAAGTAAAGTTATAACATTTAAAAAGTCCAGCTATGCATAAATATTACTCACTCTCTTGCACATAGTTGCCTAGTAATTTAATCTTATTAGGGTCACCGAGAAGCTGTCACCAATCTCAGCCGACACTGGACGAACATGGGGTACAACAGAAAAGCGTGCCAGACCATCACAGAGCCAACACACACATACACAACCATTGACACTCACGTCCACACCTGGGAGTAATTTGGAGCAGCCAATTGGCCTAATGTGCATGTCTTGGAATGTGGGAGAAAACCGGAGTACCTAGAGGAGAACTTGCAAACCTCACCCAGAAACGCCCAAACTCAGGACCTTCTTGCCATAATAAGCACTACGTCACTGTGCCTCATGTATAAACATTAAAACGGAGTAAATTGCCCTTAAAGATTCTTTTCCCAAGGACTGAAACACACTGACTGTCTAACACACACACACACACACACACACACAAACACATGTCATGTATAAAACTGAAGGGATTTTTATGAATTTTTTTTTGGAGGGGTGGGGTATGGCCCCAGTAACACTTCCTCACATTGTGGAGATGATCCAGCTCAGAGGAATTTATTAAAGGATTCTTTAACATTGTGTGATAGGATGATTTTTGAAAGTGTAATATAACAGCAGGCCAAGCAGATTGTGTTGTGTACTTTCAGTATTTTTTTCAGCTTGGCTGAGGTTTGTGTGCTCTGAGTGCATCTTGTTTCGAATAATCTTAACCTGTTTTAATATTATACAGTGAAGAGAGCAAACGCTCATTTGAAACCTCATTTCGGTATTAATTATAAGGAACTATATAATCTCCCTAATCATAAGCATCAGTCTCTGTGACATTATCCAAGGTGAAAGTCACCCAATCCTTCCTTTTGATGACGTGAGGTTTAAAAATACCTCTCACAATGCACTAGGACATATCATTGTTGATGTAACATGGGGCCAACTGGAGTTTTGGGTCTTCACCATCACCAAGGTGACACATTAGGCACTGATCAAGGCTCTGGTTTGTTTCTAAGTGACTAAATTGCACCAATAATGCATGCTCCCCAGCACAAATCTCACCCAGCATGTGTTCATGGATCATTCCGTTTGATCCACAGCCATCTAAAGAGCCTTTGCTTCTGCCTCCATGGTGCTTCTGATGGTTTGCGATACCCAAGAGGCTGTAGGCCTTACACAGGGACTGAGCTGAAAAATCTCTCAAGCTCTCCTTTATGTGCTTGCCCCACTCTTTCTTCCTCTTTCCTCCATCAAGTCTGAACACGGCCTTTTCCCCTTTAGCCTTGTCGTTCCTCTCCTCCTAGGGCATTGCAAGCTCCTGTATATCCACCTGCTTTGATGTTTCTAAAACCGGCATTATCGCTACATTCCATTCAGCTCAGAGGCTGGAGCTGGGGATTATGTCACACCCAAGTTGACCATGTTCCAGTAAAGAAGTAAGAAAAACAATACCCGCAGTGCCTAGCAAAGATAGCCACTGTTAGCCATTTTTAACAATATGTTATATTTTACTTTGTAAACATGGGGTAGTGGTGGCCTGGTGGTAAGGTGCTGGATTACTGATCCCAAGGTCAGGGGTTCAAGCCCCACTATCGACGGGTTCTCACTGCTGTCCCCCCAGTGCAGCTAACTGGGTTATCAAATGCACACACACACACACATATATATATATATATATAAATCATAAATTATGTGAATTCCTCTGTTTGTAGTTTTCCCCACACTTTGCTGCAGCAACAAACTGTGACTGCCAAATTGTGGCACTGCATGGTGCGCACTAATAGACTTAGAGACCAAATTTTTATAGAAATAAAAGCTAGACCACTCTGTTTATGGGAAAGTATCTGCAGTGGCTCTTCTGAACTTTGCTTACCTGTATTTTATGGACATAGAAAATAGTTAAAAATGAAAAAACCCAAACTTTAGGAAGCTAAAGTCTAGTGATGGTTCATCTCACCCTGAATATGACAGAAGAAATTGACTCACTGCATGATGTTCCAATTATATGTGAATTTTTATGATCCTGTGATGAATACTTTAGGATTTATAGAGCATTTAACTTTAGCCATTTTAGCTCTTAATGACAAAAATGATCTATAAAAAAGGTGACGTATTTGATATTAACAACTGGAGACATGTAACACTTGTGAATGTAGACTATAAAATATTTGCCAAGATAATTACCAACAGGATTCAGAATGTTTTGAATGACATAATATGTGATGGACAAACATGTGCTGTAAAAGGACAACTGATGTGGGACAACTTAAATACACTGCGAGAGTTGGTGTATGAAAAAAAGGATGCAGGATTCTATATTGTGGCATTAGACCAAAAGAAGGCATTTGATTATGTGTCAAGATAATATTTATGGCAAGTCTTAGACATTTCCTGAATATTTCATTAACATGGCTAAATGTCTATATGCTAAATCCAACATTCAAGCTAATGTCAACGGACACCTGAGTCAGCCATTCGAGGTTATAAAAGAACGAGGTGTTAAACAAGGCTGCCCCCTCAGCCCAGCACTTTATGTACTTGCGGTACACAAAAAATCCAGAACGATCCGAGAATTAAAGGAATTCAACTAGGACATAAAAAAGTAATCATTACAGCATACGCAGACGACATTACAGTTTTCATCCAATCTAAAGAAGGTTTCGAGATAATTCTTGAACACTTCAAATCATATGAGCAGGTCTCAGGAGCAACTCTAAATAAAAACAAAACTGAGTGTGTGAAACCAACAACAGAAATTTAACATCGACATACCAGAAACCGACAATCTCAAAATATTAGGAATTTACTTTAATAACGAAGGCTGTGTTAATTATAACTGGGAGGAAAAAGAAGAATTGATTAAAGACGAAATGGAAAAATGGAAAATCCGCAAATTAACCTGTAAGACCAGAATCAATATAATCAAAACTTCCTTTCTATCTAAAATCCTTTTTCTATCGTGTATCTTCCCCCTGACAGAACAATACACCAAAAAATAAATAAACTCTGCTGCAATTTTATTTGGAACACCATGAGAGAGGTTACGAAAAGAGACAGTTTTTATTATTATTATTATTATTATTATTATTATTATTATTATTAATATTATTATTATTATTATTTGTCATTATGGCTCTGGCATTTTTGGTAGGTAGATATTTACTATTGTTTTTGTAAATTGTAATTATTTTTTATTTGGAGGATTTTTTTTTCATCATTCATCTTGCATTTTTACAATTCCATGATATTTCTGTTGTATGTTTTTTGACTCCCTGTGTTACTTCTCCTGTTGTCCACTTGTCTAGACTAAGTAGCATTTTAAAGTATTTTAAATCATTTTAATATTTACGAAAAAAAAAAAAAACAGCACATCATAGTAACCAGTCGCCCTGCTAGGAAGTGTCTACATTTTTTAGCTATATTATTGTGTTACTTGCTTACTGTTACTTGCTTACTTGCTAAATATCTGAGGTACACTCGTTGCTTTCATGCATCCATAGATGAGAATTCCTATGCTAGAGTTCATGATGCCTACACATTGCAACATTGTCCTCAGGTACCCACTTAAATGCTACATCCATGTATAAAATAAATAAATAAAAATAAGAAGTATTCATTTAATACATTATTATTTATTTTTTCAGGTGACATTCAGTGACACGACTGAATTTGTGAAGAACATTCTTAACAGTGAACTGAACGGTGCCACTGATAACCCTGTATCCGTATTCACATGCTTACATCCTCAGATACTCAAAGCTGGGATTGAGGGCTGGCAGTTTGAACAATCTGATGAAGCACACTGTTGAAGCATTCCTGCCCACTTTAAATGTTGTTCCTAGATTCATCTGTTAGTCCATGAGCTTGCAGAATAAGGTGCAGCCTCCTCTGATGCCCTAAGTGCATTTTAAATGGGCCTATTCACTTCCCAGGTATATTAAATAAACATCTACTTGTGTATATCTCTTGGAAACAAAATGGAATCCTCCAGATTTCTTTCTGAAACCATTTGCTTACTCCTGTATATGAGTGTCAATGATCCTTGCACGGGGTGCCATGATATTAGTAAACATCGCCATCTTTTTTATTACTCTTGAAATTGTATCCCTTGTTCTGTTTCTTAACACTTGATCTCGGACCTTTCCACTTTCCTTGAATTGGTGTTGCACTGCTAAGTTATCACGCATGTACAAGATCGTTCCTGCAGTCACACTGTCTTGTTACTGTTATTGTAACAGACAAAGAACCAAAACAAGCTTGTGGGGGCAGCCGTGGCCTAAGGGATAGAGAAGCGGGTTGGGGTCCAAAAGGTCGCTGTTTCAATTCCCGTACCAGCAGGAAAAAAAAATGCATGGTGGTGGATCTTCCCTTCCTTGAACTTCATGGCTGAATGCCCTTCAGCAAGGCACCAAACCCCCAACTGCTCTCCAGGTGCTGCTTATTACGTCCTCGGTACTTTCTGGCTATAGGCATGCACGAGCTGGTGAGTATTAGTGAACGATGCATCGAGAGGCTCTGCAATCCCTTCCTCAGTAACCTCCCTGCCTTCCTAGTGAATGAAGGAGGATTGAATTCAGGCTCTATGGTGGCCCACTGCACTGCTGCTGCCCTGGGTGATAATCAAATTCCATTTTTTCATGTCTGCATAGTTATTACTGTGCTGGTACCAGTAGTGTATATATGAACATTAACATGATGTATCTCTCTAGTGTAAGAGAATAAGGTGCTGTGCCACCCAGCCTCTGTGGATTCACTGTCCACCAGTGTGGCTACAGAAGACCATGTGTCTATGGGAGGCTGGGCAGCCAGAAAGGCTCTGAAGGTGGTCCAGCATGTGGAGCAGGGTACGGCCCTAGCTCTGACAACCAACAATAACTGGAAGCCTAGGAATGGGTGTTTAAGGACAAGCTTCTCTTTCATGTACTTTCTATTTCTGTCTGCAGTCCTTGCCATAGAGTTACTTGCAGCCTGCCAGGCTCTGGAGTTCCACCGGCCCTTAAAGACCACAGCACCTCTCTGTGATCAGGTGATCACCCAGACTAAGCCTTTGAAATATGCCGAGTATACCATCATAAAATTTAGATTAGGACTCTAAGGACTTCGTGATAGCGAGATACACTCATAAAGAACAAATGTGCTGCATCCTGTTGGTGAAGTCAGCGTTGTTTTTAGCTTGTGATGTCATTCTGAGCCTGCACACATTTTGAATTTCCTGTTAGGCCCTGGGACAAAGATAGTGTCATGAGCTGTAATATTGAAGCAGCTCACCAACTCCTCCTAGAGGCAAAGGTGTGTCATTCCCAGTCTGATTTTTTTAGAGTGACTCATTGGAGGAATGATTCAGTTTCACATTTGTGCTGTGTTTATAGACAGTCATGATGATCATGATGTTGTCTGTTCAGGTGTGGAAGGCAGTGCTACCATACATGGACCAGTACAAGAGTGAAGATCAAGCTGTTGATAGCTGAACTGGATACTTTTTCACTGTCACAGATTTTATTATTATTTTTATAATTATTACTCATACACAGGAGTCCACAATCGTTCAGTAAACAAAATATAAATTAATTACATACTTTGGATGTCATATGAGGTGTTAACCTGAAATAAGAAATAAAAAATATATTTTTTTCGACCTTTGTGCTACCACCATCATGTTTCTTTAAAGCACTTTTTAATATGATACACATTGGACATGACATGCAGTCGGTTATCAACTCATCTGTCTCAAGTAATAAGTTACTAAAAAGTATTCAGTATATGAGGGTGGCATGGTGGCCTAGTGGTTAGCATGTTTTCCTCATAGCAAGAAGGTCCTGGGTTTGATTTCCGGGCTTTGGGCATTTCTGTGTGGAGTTTGCATGTTGTCCCCATGCATGCGTGGGTTTCCGCCAGGTACTCCGGTTTCCTCCCACAGTCCAAAGACATTAGGCTAACTGGCTAACTGGCCAAACTATCCAAACCCTAGGAGTGATTGTGTTGCCCTACGATGGTTTGGTGAGCTGTTCGCGATGGTTTGGTGAGCTGTTCGGGGTGTCTTCACCCAGTGTCTGCTGAGATACGCAAAAACCTCCCTGTGACCCTTGAAGGATTAAGTGGCCCAGCAAACAAGTGAGAGAGAGTGTTTAATATTCATTCATTCATTCAATTATTCATTCATTTTCAGAACCACTTAATCCTAATTAGGGTCACAGGGAGGCTGGCGTCCATCTCAGCCGAATCTGGGCGAGGGCGAGGTACACACTGGACATCCTGCCAGGCCATCGCAGGGCCAGTGTTTAATATATGATATAAATTTTCAAGTAAAACATTTAGCAGATAGCAAACTTATGAAGAATGTGATGAAAATCTCCCGTAATGCTAACATGGCACTTGTATAGCAAAGATTCCACACAGAACACGCCGATCTTGGAGAATATGGCTTGGATGGTTGCCCCATGTCCTGTCCAGCGTCCACCAGGCTTGTGCAAATTTTCCGAATTTGAATAGAGAATGTCTCCCAAATTCCAATTCTATTCCATGAATTTGAACTGAATTTGAATGGAGGTTGCAAACAGGATTCAAATTCGAACTGAAGGAAGTAGACTTGAAATTCCACGAAATTCCAGTTGATAATTTTGGTGTAATCCAGAATCATGCTTTACAGTATATTCCATACATGACTGGTTTACATATTTCATACAAATATTATTACTATGAACTTCATGTCTACTTGAGTAAACCATGCCTGACAGAGGATGCTGATCCTTTGGTGTTCTGGAAAGAAAACCAGAGCAGTTTTCCAAACCTAGCTGCACTCGCCTGCAAATATCTGGCCATACCTGCCTCCTCTGCACCTGTTGAGAGGATCTTTAGTGTTTCAGGAAACACATTTTGACCAGAAAATGTCGTCTTTGAGGAACTTATGACAATTAGGTGCAACAATGTTACCCTATAAATTAAGAACTGGTATAAATGATGATTGCATTTACCAAAATTTTGTGTCATTTGTCCATTTTCAAATAAAAAGAATATTACAAATTATTCAAAATGGAGGGAATTTGTGTTTAATTTTAGTGTTTGTAAAGAATTTATAGTATTTAAGCCAAAACCTTTGTTAAACGTGACAAATTCTTCCTGTTACTTGGCTATAAGGGATTTCTCTGAATTGCAATGAATTTAATTCCACTTCCGGTAATTCCAATCATAATTCCTATTCAACATCCTGTGGGGTGGAGCCAATTCAATTCAAATTCCAATTCTTCAAATGAATTAAAATAAAATTCCAAATTCAGAATTTTGCACACTCTGACCGTTACTTTTGACCAGGTTACTCTGTCACTTATGAATCTCTGAGACAACAACCATTACAAAGAAATGGTAGTGACAAAATACACAAACTCATGCAGAACACAAATCACCATACTGCAGGAATCTCCTCTAGGTATGCAAAAGTCAGTGACATTTACATCCATCAGACGGGCGTCTGCTGGTTTACATAAATGCGTCATATATATCCCAGTAGATTTAATGCACAACACTTTCGCATAAATGGTTTCTTCAATGTCACTCCCACCCCACTTTTTACTAAGCTGGGTATTTTTCACATACTGAATTGGTTCAGCTGTGGCTTAAAGCTTAAACCAAAACGTTGCTGGTTAAATAAGTAATGAGCAGTAAATAATTGTCGATGCCCTGTCTCCGTCTCTCCAGTGTGAACCGTTACCAGATTACTGCATAACAGCCACATAACGGAGATATGTAAGGATAAACCGCTTTTCTCTATGTTCTGTACTCAATTTTCTACATGTTCTGGATGGCTTTCTACTCTATCTTTCTTTGTCTCTATATTTTAGGGACACTTGCAAAGACGTGTATCCTTTGTTTACTCAAATAAAATGATAAGTATTTAGTAGTGTAGTAGGAATGATCACGTTTACAGAAGAATTTTATTCTTAACTAATGTTTAAGTTTCAAAATCCAAACAGGGACGCAAGTTGAGGTAGGTGTCCTTAATAGTTTTACTCAGACCCGACAGTCAGCTTTAATTTTAAACTTCTCAGTCTGATCTTTACTTGTAGTATATCTCTTTGGATGGGAACAGCCTCACCACTACTGATTTGGTTAGATTGGGAAAAGGCCTTTATAAAATTAAGGTATAAGATATCACTCAAATAATTTATACACCAGCACTTGGGAGTTTTTATTATTTTTATTTTTTGAGACCCTGTGGATTAATTTCTGTCTCTTAGCTAAGCAATGAAGCAGAAGAGCGAGTGACCAGTGCTAAAAATGTTATCGAGAAGATCCTATCAGGAAAGCAAGGTACTGTATTTCACTTTTGAACTTTACTTTCAGACACTTTTTCTGACTGAGTACAAAGACACTTTTTGCCACTTTTGCACATAGTCACTTTACTGACTCTAACTT
>JAQMYF010000024.1:8061331-8082249 GCA_030014195.1 Neosilurus mollespiculum
ATAGGTGAGGGTAGGAACGTAGATCGACTGGTAAATTGAGAGCTTTGCCTTCCGGCTCAGCTCCCTCTTCACCACGATGGATCGGTACAAGATCCGCTTTACAGCAGAGGCTGCACCGATCCGCCTGCCGATCTCCCGCTCCATCCTTCCCTCACTCATGAACAAGACCCCGAGATATTTAAACTCCTCCACTTGGGGCAGGACCTCATTCCAGACCCAGAGGGTGCATTCCACCCTTTTCCAGCAGAGAACCATGGCCTCTGTCTTTGAGGTGCTGATTCTCATCCCAGTCGATTCACACTCAGCTGTGAAGTGCTCCAGCAAGAGCTGATACCGCTGTGCCTCGGCATTGAGAGGAGCCAGTTGAGGTGGCATGGGCATCTGATTAGAATGCCTCCTGAACACCTCTCTAGTGTGGTGTTTAGGGCATGTACAACTGGGAGGAGACCCCGGGGATGACCCAGAACACGCTGGAGGGACTACGTCTCTTGGCTGATCTGGGAGCGCCTCGTGTCCCCCCCGGAACAGCTGGAGGAAGTGGCATGGTAGAGGGACATCTGGACCTCACTGCTTAGGCTGCTGCCTCCGTGACCCGACCCCGGATCAAACGGAAGAAGATAATAAGGATAATGACGATAATGACTCTGGTTTCCTCCCACAACCCAAACACATTAGGCTAATTTTTTGTTGTGAGTGTGAATGGCTGTGTGTGTGTTTTGGTCCTGCCATGGACTGCTAGACTGTTCAGGGTGTACCCTGCCTTCACCAATAGTCATTGTCATTGGCTGGGATAGGTTCCGATATCCTTGAGACCCTAGGACGATAAAATGGTTCAGAAAATGAATGAATGAATGAATATTCATAATGAAAAAAAAATTGTTTTATTTGTAGCATATTTCATTACATAATCACTGCACAATAACTTTTTCTATCTTGCACACTATTCACATTCTTACTACATGCTTATAGAATTACTGTACAAAGTAGAATTAACAGATACCGTATTTCTGTGTTATTTCATGAGAGATGCAACCTTCTAATTTTATCTAATTTTATCTTGTTTTATTTTATCTTATTGTGTTTATTGCATGCTGGACAGTGCTGTTGGGATATTAAAATTAATAAAGTTTTTCATATTTATAGGTGCATGGAGTAGTCAATGACACAATTGCTTTTGTGAAGAATATTCTCAACACTGAGCTAAACAGTGCCACGGATAATCCTGTATCCTCTTTCACCATCATTCTTCAGGAACCATAAACACTCATTGTTAATCAAAGTTATACACTGTGCTTGTTTCAGTGTTCAAGTCATGTTCATTTGATGGAAAGCGAAACGTCGAGTCGAACACATGACAGACTGATTTGAATCAGATTGCACACTTTCTTGTGTTGTATCCTTTTGTATTGAAACGCCATCAATATCACAGTTGAACTTAACCTTTTGTCCATCAGCTGGTGTTTCCAGAGCGAGGAATCACTATATCAGCTGGAAATTTCCATGGAGAATATCCTGCTAAGGTAAATTCACTAATATGAATTATTTAGTATTCTTTGTTAAATAACCCCCCACCATTTTTTTCTCCCCTAATTTGATTGTCCCACCCATCAAGTACTGCCTCCCTATTACGCAACCAACACCAACCAGGGTGGAGCTAAAGCAAGCATGTGCCCTGCCGTGATATGTGATGCTAGCCATCTGCATCTTTATGAACTGCTGTGCATGCATATTCAGGAGTCGCATATCAAACTCAGAGGAAAAGTGCTATTTGACCACCCTGAACACATGAGCTCTCATATGACAGTGATTGGCGGGTAGTTGCCTTAGATTGGCATATGCCATCCCTCCCTTTAGTGAGAGCTAATTAGCCATCCTGGCCTCGGATGGCTTTGTACATCAATCTTTGGGCTTGCTATCTCCAGGGAGCCCAGTACTTTATTGAATTAATTCACTTGGTTGAGTTTAATTGTAGGTGATGTAGGAGTTTTAGCACTTAACTATGATTAGTGCTCATAGGCCTTCATAAACCTGCACAAACATTAAATATTTAAGCTGCTGAAGATAAGATGAAATGAATTATCTTTGGGCTGATTTATATTTGAACACACAGCATGATGTAAATTTTATTTATCACTTGAGTAAAATGAATTTAATTTGGTGATTTATCCGATTTTTATGAATACTTATGACAAAGTTTTGACACGGTAATAGATTATTTATACAGGATTTTCACTGATCCTACATTATCACTATTATGTGACAGAATCCAGTTATTTGCGGTGATAGATAGATAGGGTCGCGGGGGCAGCAGCCGAAGCAGTGAGGTCCAGACGCCCCCCCCCAGCCACTTCCTCCAGCTCTTCCGGGAGGACGCACCATCTTTCCCTCGCTCGCGAACAAGACCCCGAGATACTTGAACTCCTCCACTTGACTTATGTAACTTCAACGTGACTTAAAGTCTCAGTAAAAATAAAATCCTTATATATCATGGTCAGGAAGATCATATGCATGAAGGTGTCAAAACTATAATCAGAAGAATCATATATCAGAAGAAGTTGGAACCCAATCGCTCATAAAAGACTAGAGACATTTACAGAGCAAACAAATATTGTATTCTTTTGTCCCATACTGCTTATCTGGGTCTGGGTTATGGGGCAACAGTTTCAGAAGAGAAACCCAGAAACTGCTATCCCCGGAACACTTCCACTAACTCCTCTGGAAGGATTCTGTGACATTCCCAAGCCAACTGAGAGATGTTATCCTGGGTCTGCCACGGAGGCCTCTCCAGAATGGTCATGTCTGTAACACCTCCCCAGGGAGGCATCCAGGAGGCACCCTAATCAGATGCCCGAACCACCTCAGCTGGCTCCTCTCAGTGTGAATGAGCAGTGGCTCTACTCTGAGCCCCTCCTGTATATGAGAAAAAAAAATCTGAAATACATTTCTAAAAGCACACATACATGCTCTTTATCCTACTAAGGATAAACTTCCTTTAATCTTTAATATCTGTATTATAGTATTTTATTGGTAATATAGTAGATTTAGCACTGCAGTGGACCAAATCTTAAACCTTACCCACTTCCTTTCTAAGGCCCTGGACTTCCTGGCTATAGGCGTGCACGAGCTGGCAAGTATTAGTGAGCGACGCATCGAGAGGCTCTGCAATCCCTTCCTCAGTAACCTCCCTGCCTTCTTAGTGAAAGAAGGAGGATTAAACACAGGTTTTATGGTGGTTCACTGCACTGCTGCTGCTCTTGGTGATACAACACTCCATACATATATTATACTTATACATACTGTTCTCACATCAAAATGATTTACATGATAAATCCACTGTATGTTTTGTCAACATTGTAGTGTCAGAGAATAAGGTGCTGTGCCACCCAGCCTCTGTGGATTCGCTGTCCACCAGTGCGGCTACAGAAGACCATGTGTCTATGGGAGGCTGGGCAGCCAGAAAGGCCCTGAAGGTGGTCGAGCATGTGGAGCAGGGTACGGCCCTAGATCTGACAACCAACAATAACTGGAAACCTGGAAAGTGGTGTTTAAGGATAAGCCTCTCTTTCATGTACTTTCTATTTCTGTCTGCAGTCCTTGCCATAGAGTTACTTGCAGCCTGCCAGGCTCTGGAGTTCCATCGGCCCTTAAAGACCACAGCACCTCTGGAGAAGGTCTACGAGCTCCTGCGCTCTGTAGTCAGGTGATCACCCAGACTAAGACACACACTTGAGACCAAAGTAATGAACAATTATAGACTTGTATATGATATATTGTATATGATATGTGACCCAATCTGACAAAATGAGTCTGTATGACCTAAAATTGAAAAATGAGTTAGTGACAGGGTTGAAAGGAGAGGACGGAAACTGTTTCAGTTGTTTAACATTTGATGTTTGACAGGGGCCTGGTGGTATGGTGCTGGATTACTGATCCCAAGATCGGGGGTTCAAGCCCCACTATCAGTGGGATGTCACTGCTGTCCCCCCAGTGCAGCTAACTGGGTTATCAAATGCCGGCCATGTCTCTCACTGTCTATAATGAGAGGCATGTAAAAGAACTATTGCTGATTTTCGTCAAGAGAAGGCTGCATAGTTGTCATTGTGTTTCTGCCCTGCGACGGCCTGGCGAGCTGTCCAGGGTGTCCTCTGCCCTCGCTCAGAGCCGGCTGAGATGGGCACCAGTCTCCCTGCAACCTTAATTAGGATTAAGCTGTTCAGAAGATGAATGAATGAATTACATCAATCATTCTGAAGAAAAACTGAGAAAATGCATTTAAAGTTTTGGGCCTGTTCTGACAAAGCACCCTTCAAATTTCCTTAGCAACCACTGGGTTATCTTCCTTCTATTGACATAAAACTTGGCAGGTCATTTGATTCCATAATTTCCCATAATTTCAAGAGAAAAGGAGCAAATGAGATGTCAGAATACAATTTTTAAATCAATTTATTAAACTTGAATTATCTGTAGTAACTCACAGGGCAGAAAGTACAACATGAGGTAATGGAACTTCAGACAGGCATCACGTGAGATGGACACTTACACAGATTTGTCAAATTATTAACTTTATCTTCATGAAATGCAAATAGAGTCGAATCAAAATATAATCACGAACAGCATTACTTTACAGGTTAACAGGTTTTTCGTCAGCGGTGAGCAACAAACTTCTTTCATGCGGGGCCAAAATCACATGCAGGTGGTGACGAGAAACGAAACATTTAATTTTGCTGGCCTCATGGATATTTTCCCTGGAATTTTCAGCCAAGTTTAGAGGTAGGACCGTCCGCTAAATGGCCATTTTCGTTACTTTATATATGATTCTTGGCTATAAGACTTCAGGAAATGATAGATTAATAGTTCATCTATCAAATCAGAGAAAAAACAAAAAAACAATATTTCATTATAGTTGCATTACAGTGTATTTTGGCCTGTATCTCCGAAGTGGTACTTGTGACTTCCGACTCATTTTGCCAGATCGGATCATATATGCATTGTTACTTTTACTGTAAGATCAGAGGTAGAAAACTCTGTTGTGTTTAGCTTGTATTATCAATTTTAAACAATCTGTGCATATCCCATCAGACCCTTTGACAAAGATCGTGTTATGAGCTGTGATGTTGAAGCCGCTCACCAGCTCCTCCTAGAGGAAAAGGCAAGTCATTTTGACTTTATTTTTGGCATGATTCAAGATGGGCAGCATGGTGGCATAGTGGTCAGCACATCTATCTCACAACAAGAAGGTCATGGGTTTGAGTCCCGGGCTCGGGTGTTTCTGTGTGGAGTTTGCATGTTCTCCCCCACGCATGTGTGGGTTTCCTTCAGGGACCCTGGTTTCCTCCCACCATGTCCAAAAACATGCACATTAGGCTAATTGGCTGTTCTGAATTGCCCGCAGGTGTGAATGGGTGTGTGAATGGTTATATGTGTTGCCCTGCAACAGTCTGGCAAGCTGTTCAGGGTGTACCCCACCTTCAGCCAGTGTCAGCTGTGATAGGTTACAGCCTCCCAGTGACCCTAGTAGTATTAAGTGGTTTACCAAATAAGTGAGTGAGAAATAATTCAAGAATTTCTGCAGAGACCTGAGGATGATTATAATAAAGATGATGATGATCTGTGTTTAGGTATGGGAAGCAGTGCTACCATATATGGACGAGTACAAGAAGAGTGACCATTAACATGTCTCGCCTCATAATTTCTGATCTGAATTTTTTTTTAATAAAACAGACAGATTAAAATTTAACTCTGAAACACATGATGCATTTGTTGAGCCTTTTTGATTCTATCTTTCTGCAGTTGCACAAAGGTCACAAATAGATTTTCATATTGTTAGTTTCTACAGCAGTGTGAGTGTTGTGAACCCCCATGTTACTGACACCTTCATGAAAATGAGCAAAAATAACTGTTTGACCTGAGACATGCGCTGGAGTATTTTATACAGTGAAAAGAGAGAGTGTCACAACAGACTGAGGTGGACGATTAAGAGATACAATCACAGATGAAGACACTTTATTATGGATAATTACTGTAGATACGTAAAGAAATCAGTTGGCTTTTTTTTTTTTTTTTAATGAACGGAATGATGTACTCATACAACTTTCAATTGAAGCTTTGCCCAGTGCTTTATGGGACACAGCATAACACCTGCACTCACTTTATTATTTTATTGGTTTATTTAGATACGAGGTTATCTGATTATCTGATCATTAAGCGCACAAACAGTCAGCAGTCAGTTGATTTGGCACAACATTATATGTGTATATTGGTATATTGGTACACATGCACCTTACAGCAAGTCCTGGGTTTGAGTCCTGGGCTCAGATGTTTCTGTGTGGAGTTTGCATGTTCTTCTGGTGCTTGTGTGGGTTTCCTTTGGGTACTCTAGTTTCCTTCTTCAGTCCAAAGAAATTCAACTAACTTCCAAACTGACCATAGGTGTGAGTGTAAATGGCTGTGTGTGCATCGGCCCTGCGGTAGTCTGGCGACGTGTTCATGGTGAGTGGGTGGGTAAGTGGGTGGGTGAGTGAATGACTGGGTGAGAGGGGGTGAGTGAGTGAGGGAATGGGTGAGTAAGTGGGAGAGTGAATGAGTGGGTGGGTGAGCAAGTGAGTGGGTGAGTAAGTGGGTGAGTAAGTAAATGAGTAGGTAGGTGGGCGAGTGAGTGATTGGGTGAGTAAGTGGGTGAGTGAGTGAGTGAATGGGTGAGTGAGTGAATGGGTGAGTAAGTGGGTGAGTGAGTAAATGGGTGAGTAAGTGGCTGGGTGAGTAAGTGGGTGAGTGAGTGAATGGGTGAGTGAGTGAATGGGTGAGTAAGTGGGTGAGTGAGTGAATGGGTGAGTGAGTGGCTGGGTGAGTAAGTGGGTGGCTGAGTGAGTGAGCGTGTGGGTGAGTAAGTGGGTGAGTAAATGTCTGGGTGAGTAAGTGCGTAAGTGAGTGACTGGGTGAGTGAGAGTGTGTGGGTGAGTAAGTGAGTAAGTGAGTGAGTGGGTGAGTGAGAGTGAGTGAGTGACTGGGTGAGTGAGTGTGTGGGTAAGTGAGTGGGTGAGTGAGTGGGTGGGTGAGTAAATGACTGGGTAAGTGAGTGGGTGAGTGAGTTGAGTAAACTGGTAGACTGGCTTTTTTTGGTGAATGTGTTTGCTGTGTTGAAGAGAAATCTGTTGGAATTATATTCATTTAATTTTCCAGAAAACCCTAATTTGAATGTTTTGAATATAATCCATGAGAAACACACTTTCTGGGAATCGACATTATTTATTGGACAAATGGAGTAAAATGAACATCTCAAAAAACCAGGAAGTGAAGTGATATTTTAACGGTCAGTTTTCCACATAAGACTCAACTTTTCTGTGTTTAAAAAAAAGATGCTTGGTTGTGAATCATAACACACACACACACACACACACACACACACACACACTCTCATTCTCTCAAACACACACTCTCTCTCTCTCTCACTCTTTTTTCTCTTGCTCTTTTTCTGTCACACACATTCTCTCTCAAACACACGCACACACACACACACACACACACACACACACACACACACACACACACACACACGATTATCAGCCAGTCTATTTCGGTTCATGAAATCTCTATTCTCAGTCATTCTGCTGCTGTTCCAGAGTCTTCAAATGTATTGCAGCTTCTAAATGTCCAGCAGCTCCTGAGCCTTAGAGAGCGTGTACAGGCTTTTCAGCTATCCTGGAGCAAGTCATACGAGCCTCCATCAACTACCTGGTGCTTGTCATCCCTCTGAAAATGTTAGTGCAATCAAATATCAGTACTGTTAATAAGGGGTTAACACGACAAGATGCTGTTATGTTATAGATAACTAAAATTATAGAGCCATTAATGTAGTACTGTGCCATGCTATCATTTTCTTTTACTTACATCTTCCACAGAGATGTCTGGGGCACTAGGAGCAGCTGTAGTCTCATACATTGGGTTAGTGATATATGGGGTAGATTCAGGTGAGCTTGATTCTTCCTTGTCATCCTCCTGAAAGCAAATGCATATGGAGGTTAAAGTACAGCTCAAAAGCAGGAAATCAGCCATGGATTTAATTCTGATGAAATTCTCTTTCAGCATGAAAAGTTAAATGTGATAGTTTAGGCAACAATAAAAAATATAGGATGAATTACCAGATAACCAATTAGGTTAAAACAAGGGCATTATGGGAGTGCAAACCTCTACCAAGCTATAATAATTAAATACACAGCACCCACTGCTGGGTCTGCTGTACTACCATGCTTCCAACAGAACCAATGGGATTTATAATATTACATTTAAATCAGATGTGTTTTGACGGAGATATAGTTAAAAAATTAGGAAGTTTGTAAAAATTGTAATAATTTTCTGTGATGTCTGCATCAAGCCATATTTCATGACTATGGTGCACTGCTCCCTATAAACTTTTGCTTTTGACTGTACTTACAAACATTATTACAACCTGGGTAATTTCCAATCCCTCATTCGGCCTTTGTTTAATGGTTACATATAGTTTTACTGTAATTTAAAATAAAAAAGGAAAAATAAACAAATAAATAATATTTATTTGCTGGACCACTTTATCCTATTAGGGCTTTGTAGTGGCAAGAGACTATGTCAGCCGACTCTGGGAGAATGCGGGGTTCACCCTGGATAGATCGCTATTCCATTGCAGGGTCAACACACAGAACCATTCTCACGCACACCAAGGGCAATTTGGAAGAGCCAACTTGTCTATTGTGTATGTCTGTGGACTGTGGGAGGAAACTGAAATACCAGGAGGAAACGCATGTACGCAGGTACATGCAAACTACACACAGAAACTTCCTCTCTGAGCACGGAACTCAAACCAGAACCTTGTTGATGTCAGGAGGACTTGATAAGCACTATGCCACCATGCCTTCATTCTTCTTCTTCTTCTTATTAAGTAATGTTACATATATTTTTTCCTTAACTCTGGGGACCAGTTGTGACTAAGACGACCCACCCCACACACACAAACACACACACACACACACACACACACACACACACACACACACACACACACACACACACACACACACACACACACCTACCCTGAAGTAGTGGAACTGGAATGGCTTGGTTTGGCGGTTGTAGAAGTGATAGGCCACGAATACTGCAGCAACAATAAGAATGATTAGCAATGTGACACCGATTCCCATTCCTGCTGTATGTGCCTGAGCATTGTGCAAGGGTGCAGGCGGGGCTTTCAGTGGTCCCTGCAGAATATGGATGATCCCATTGGATGCAAGAATATCAGACTCGATGATGTAACGGTCATTCACATATCCCGAAGAAGCCTGAAGAAAGAAAGAGTATGAATTGATATAAATATCCATCCTATGATCATCTTATGATAATTTAAAGTACATTCTTTCATGCATATAGTAAGCATCATGTGGTGGTTTTTACGTCCAGTCCATTTTTACCTCTGACTGGGGGTTTTGGAGACTAGGGACCCGTTTGACATTCAGGGTGTGTCCTAGATATGATTTAACATGACTGATGTTGAGGAGATCCTGCAGCAAGAGCGCTTTCCCATCTAACAGGTGGAACTCTAAATCTCGGTAGGATAGCGTCTTATCCGAGAGAGAGAGAGAGAGAGAGAGAGAGAGGGAATGTTATTATTGTATTGTATTATTGTATGTCTGTGTGGTACAGAAACAATACCTAAGATTAAGTACCTGGTTCTCATAGAGTCCACTGTTATCAGGAACAAACAGAGTGGTCCGTGTCGTTATATCGTTGAGGTGGTTCAGAAACACTTGCCCTTTTGATCCTGTTCTGGAATAATTCAGGATTTGCTGGAGAACACACAAATGTGTGAAATGCAAACCACAGATTTCATCACAGATTTCATGTTTATTTATATTCTGAACCCACTGACTGGAAAAAGGTTGGACTGTGTATCCTTCTGTGGTGTGACCTCATACATAGACCTCATAAAATTCATCTCATTCCTATTGGTCATAACATGAATTATATGGAAAAATTGATCAAATGTACTTTTAAAGTGAAATTAAACCCAAAGTTAATAAAAGCTTGCTTGCATACATACAGTTGTATATGGCCTTGCTTATTAAGATCAAGTAATAAACCATCACACACGGGGCACCAGTTCTGCGAAAAGTGGGGTGGAAGTGATGTTGAAGCAACAGTTGACACGAGTCTACGACGAGTAATGTGCCATTAAACTGTGAGTTACACATTACACCTTACACACTGGTATGAACCCTGTGCTCTTCCCTGATGTCCATAATGTTTTGTTCATCAACTTTTTGATGTGGAAGAGGACTGGCAAAAAAGCACTAGATCAACTCACAAATCAGTAAGTCGAATGTGCATAGTATGTACATGTATTGCATGTACCCGTGTATGTACCACGCTATCATGTTAATGAGTAGACGCCTGTCTGAGTGATGTAAATGTAATGTAGTATTATGTGCAGATGTGCATAGCCTTATTTTAGTCAGAGGATCACTAGTTTATATCTGATTTGTTAGGTTATTATCTGTATACTGTTATTTTTGCTGGCATTTTGCCTTTTTGAAACTGATGTTTCTGCGTTATTTTCTCCTGATTTCACACGCTTTCACTCATTTACTTGCTGAACCACTTAATCCTACTAAGGTCACAGGAACGCAGAAGCCTATCTCAGCCGATATTGGGCAAAGATGTGGTACACCCGGAACAACTTACCAGTCCATTGCAGGGCCAACACACCCACTCACACCTAGGGGCAATTTGGAATAGTCAGCTAGCCTAATGTGCATGTCTTTGGACTGTTGGAGGAAACAGGAATACCTGAAACCCAGGAACCCGCCTTTTAGCAAACTGCAACTTCGTTGGTGTAAGAAGAAACCATTTGACGTTAAAAATATACATATCTTACATGTAACAGGAGAGCTTGGAAGGATTTCCTTTCATTTCACTTAAAGAACAAGTTGCAGTGTTACTGCATGGTATTTATGCATGGTATTTATACTTCATGGTATCCATGACTCAGATTTCAAAAGTTTTCAGGATACTTTTTTTTTTGCATAACCCGCAGTGTTTAGGCAGTGGTGGCTCAGTGGTTAAGGCGATGGGTTACTGATCAGAAGGTTGGTGGTTTGATCACCACTGTTGGGCCCTTGAGCAAGGTCCTTAATCCTCAATTGCTCAGGTGTATAAAAATGATAATTGTAAGTTGCTCTGGATAAGAGTGTCTGCTACATGCTGTAAATGTAAATTTAGTATTCCAAGCAGCAGTAAACCCATGAACCTTATTTTTTTTTTTTAAGAAGTTGAGTAGGTCTGTAGATTTGTGAAGAGCTATTATACTCACTGAAAGAAAGTTGGAAAAGTTGGGCTTGGTGGTGAGAACCTGCAGGATGTTGCCAGTACATGAGTATCCATCACCAACGTAGCCGATTTTACACTCACACTTTATGTCTGAAAAACAGCCATGTGCAGTTAGCTGGAAATTGGACATATGCTGTATTATAACACGCCTCATCCCAAAATTTTAAAAAGACAATGACTAACCCTAATGACCTAAACGCACCCCAAAAAAACTGAAAATCAACACCATACCCGAATACTAATCCCCATGGCTGTGTTCCTGGAAACCTTATAAATAAGGGAAGTAATTTAATTTTATTTATATTTGCATAGACACACCGCCCGGCCAAAAAAAAAAGTTGCACGCTAATATTTTCATGGAGTGCATTTAGCCTTGATCACAGCATGTAATCTCTAAGGCACTGTTGTTACAGTTGGTCAGGTTGAGGCTCAGCAACATTAATGTGGCAATAAAATAAAGCAGCTGATGACCTGAATGTACTGAATGAGCAGGTTATCACATCAATGGACTTTTTCTTCTCTGATGGCACGCATATAAAATGGGGGCTCAAATAATGAAAGAGTGGTTCAGGGAGCACGAGGGATCATTATCACATATATATTGGCACCCCAGAGTCCTGACCTTAACCCTATTGATAGTTTTCGGGATGTGCTGGAGAAGACTTTATGGAGTGGTTTAGTTTTTCTGTCATCTCTTCAAGACGTCGGTGAGAAATGAACAAAGGTAAACAACATGCAAAAATCAAAACAAAAAACATTTAATACACATTAATATTCAAGATAATGAGTCCCCATCTATTGTATGGATTATTAAAATGAATTCAATCTAAAACCTAAGTACACACTGCCTTTAAGATGTTACACATTGAAGGTAGGGTGTAATGAGACATTTATTTGATGTGTAATAAGTCAAACGGACATACCTTTGATCCGGTAACAGAATGTGTCAAAGGTTCTACTCAGATTTTTCTCAGTGCCATAGTCCACTATTCCCACATGGCCAGATCCACAGTTAGGACTGGAGTAGCTCATGGGATAAGCCACTCGATTCTGTGCAAGCCACCCAGCTGAACACATGGAATAACCTGCCTGCAGAACATCCAAACCGGATCACACACACCTCAATGCATAACAACATGAATGTGCTTGCTTGAATTTATACATACCTGCTGTGCATATGAGAGCTGCGTATAGGTAGCAATGACGCCTCCTGCCTTCTTACAGGCCTCTTGAGCCTCTGTGTAGTTCAGTTTGTA
This sequence comes from Neosilurus mollespiculum, assembly GCA_030014195.1. Classification (NCBI taxonomy): domain Eukaryota; kingdom Metazoa; phylum Chordata; class Actinopteri; order Siluriformes; family Plotosidae; genus Neosilurus; species Neosilurus mollespiculum. Next base: position 8,073,940 of record JAQMYF010000024.1, read on the forward strand.
TACCCCCAGTGGAGAACGTTGGTGGAAGACACCAACAGTTTTATCTGAAATAAAGCAGATCAAGACTAGCCATTAGAAATCAGAAAAAAACCCAGTATGTTGGACTAAATGGCAGTATGTTGACATCTTGGTGAGTTTGTAAAAGATACATAGTGAAATAGTAAAAACACCCACCCTCGTAGTGCAGGTCAGTGCACTGGGCGTCTAAATGACACTGGCCATTATCCACCATACAACGGTTCACTGGAAGCATCTTGAGTTCACATGTCAGCCCATCACCTACGAAGTTCGTTTTACATTGACACTTTATTTTCCCCTGTAGTTAAAATACATAAATAAAAAAAAATAAAAATACATAGATACAGTTAAATTGCTTACAGTCTGGAGAAAATAGTACTGGTCACATGGTAAAACCAGACACTCCTGTATTGCAAGTGTTAACTCTTCAGTAGTAGCTACTTGAACTTAGCCACATTTTCAAGATAATATTATAAAATACATTGAACCATGTGCTTAAAACCAACAACTCACAAACCAGTCTACTGAAGTCAGAAAACTGTTGTACCAATGAGCTAATGTTGTTGTAGAGATGTGGTGATGAGGTTTGCTCACACCCCTCTTTGTTCAGCAGCAGCTGAACGTGGACTCATAATTATCCATGCACAAAAATCAGAAGCTGTCTAATTTATGACAGTCTGTGGATAAAATGATGAATTTTTTTTATACTGATAAGAGTATATGAGTTCTATTCCAGAATGCAATGCCTGTCTACTTGTATGAAGGGTTAAAGTGATCATCATAAGTTCATTCATCGTTCATTTTCTGAACCGCTTAATCCTATTTAGGGTCGTGGGGAGGCTGGCGCCCATCTCAGCCAACTCTGGGCGAGGGCAGAGTACACCCTGGACAGCTCACCAGGCCATCGCAGGGCATCATCATAAGTGCCACCCCTATATACATCAGGTACTGGTGGCTCAGTGGTTAGGGCTCTGGATAACTGATCCAAAGGTTAGGGGGTTCAAGCCCCAGTACCACCAAGCTGCCACTTTTGGGTCCTTAAGCAAGACCCTTAACCATCAGTTGCTCAGTTTTATAAAAATGATGAATGTAAGTCACGCTGTGTAAGGGTGTGTGCCAAATGCCATAAATGTAAATATAAAATAGGACAACTGTAAGAAACCCACACGATTCGAGCTGTTCAACAACATCAGATGACCCAAAAGTAGTATAAAAATTGTATGTTTATTGTAGCACAGCTGTAGGACGTGGTATGGCACCACACAACAGAAATAGGAAATAGACCTGACGTCATGAAGTACTTAATGATGTATTAAAAAAATAATAGATGAGTTGCTCTGGATAAGGGAACCTACCAAATGCTGTAAATGTAAAAGTTCTGTCATGGATATATTGTGTACCTCTTGTATGTAGCAGGGGCTTAAGTCAGTAATTTCCATCTTCAACTAGAGAAATCATACAAGTTCGTGTATGCAACAATAATGTCTTGTGTGTATGTGAACACTTCTTTACAAGCCTTAAAATAAGAGAAAGAAATCTGCTCACGGGTCCAATCATGGTGCAGGTGGCATGCTCACTGCAGCCACCGTTGTCTTTTTTGACACACAGGTCCACTGGCGAACAGACAAATCCGTCTCCTGAAAAGTCTTTAAGACACGTGCAGTTTACTTTCTCTCCTTTCTGGGTGCATTTGGCATTTTTTGAGCAGCCACCATTCCAGAACTGGCACATATCCATTACTGGAGGAGAGAGGACATGGTTAGAAATGAGGGATGTGGTGATTGACAGGAATGTTCGGATGAAGATCATGCTTTGTTTCTAAAGAACGAGAAGAAGAAACCGGAACAAAGCAAAATGTTTACCTGTACAGGTGATTCCATCTCCCTCATAAAATGGCTTACACACACAGGTGTTGTTCTTGGTACACACTGCCTTCTTGTGGCATGAAGGTAAACACAAAGGACCATCAGCTACAGAAACAGAAACAAAGCCAACAGTTGATGAACATCAGTGTGGACATCTCAAACTGTATTTTTATATGAATACAGGCTCCGGCTGCCAAACATGCACACCGCCTAATTTACATACTTAATTTATGTTCACACTGCGGACCAGTCCAGCCCTCCTCACAGAAACAGGAGCCTGTTCCTTCTCGAGTCTCATCACATGTCCCATGCTCGGTGCAGTTACAGGCTATGGGGAAAGAAAGTAAATGATGCTCCCATGCTAGAATTATTTTAACATGAATGATTCCTCATAAACATCTCTAAATTCAAAGTGCGAAAGTTTACACCCCTGCACTCTCTAAGGGACTAATCCAAAAATTAGTATTCTTCACAGGAACGGTGCAATCTGATCTGATCTAATAGTGCTGTTAGGGATGCGGGGAGGCTGGAGCTAACACTGGGTGAAATCGGGGTACACCCCAGACAGCCAGCCAGACCATCGCAGGGCCAACACACACAACCCTTCACACTCACATTCACGCCTACAGTCAATTTGAATCAACCACCCAGCCTAATATGCATGTCTTTGACTGTGGGAGGAAACCGGAGTGCCTGGAGGAAACCCACACAAACACGGGGAGAACATGCAAATTCTGCACATTAACAGCTGAGCCCAGGAATCAAACCCAGGACCTTCTTGCTGTGAGACGGACATGCTAACCACCACACTACGGTGATGCCCACTCTTAATTCTATTAATACAGTTATCTGAGGAGTTTGTTTGCAAAAACAGATAAGTCCAATTATTTTAACTATGAGAAAAACAACTTTTTTAAAACTACTCAAAAAAAGTTTTTGAAAGCTACTGAAAAAAGTTTTTTGTTTTTTTGTAAAGCTATTTAAAAATAGTTTTTCTCATAATTAAATTTAATTGGACTTATCTGTATTTGCAAACAAACTCTTCATTCGTTCCGATATTTATCTTCACTAAGCACTTTTCTGTAGTCAGGGTTGCTGTCGTTCCGGAGTCCATCCAGGGAACACTGGGTGAAAGCTACGAATACACCTGGTGATAAGACCCCACAGACATGCAATATGTACACATGCATTCATAACTAGGGGCAATTTCGTTTAATTATTAGCCATTCCAGCTACCCACATGTGCTTGCAAGCAGAGAGCCAAGAGGACATGGATATATGGAGAATATAGAGCAACTCTCCACACACACCTACCTATCTACCTCCCCCTTCCCCAGGTTAATTATTATGCAAACTTCAGCACTCAGTATGATTTACAAGTGGTGCATGCTTGGAAGTGTTCGAAAAACACACCTTTACAGTCAAGTCCATAGTGGCCTTCAGTGCACAGCTCACAGGCCACACCCTGAAACCCTGCATCACATGTACAGGTGCCGTTTCCTAAATGATCGTCATCACACCGCCCATGGTTACTGCATGGAGATTTAGGCCCTCCAGGACAGGCTGGAGAAAAAGTATTTATGTTAATATCACAAAAAATTATTATTATTATTATTATTATATACAAAAGTATTCAAATGTTATAATGTGAAATAGCTATGAATAGCCTGAAAAATAATTGCTTTTTTTTTTTTTTTTTTTTTTTTTTGTGATGTACAGCTTACCGAGACAGTCCCTGCCATAGTAGCCTGGGCAGCACTTGGGTTTCCATATCACCATGGAGCACACAGACTGGCATCCAGAGTTCACAGTCAAGTAACGTTTTGGAAGGTCGCAGCTCAGTGTTGTCTGTGTTGAAATCAGATCTTCATGAATCACCAATGAACTGATGCTTACTCTGGAGATTAGCATATTACTACTAGTAGTACACAAACGTTTATGCCTGTATTGTTATTGTTATTTATTTATTTATTAATTTGCTGAATCACTTGATCCTACTTTGGGACTCAGGAAGGCTTAGCCAACTCTGGGTGAAGGCGAAGTACGCCCTGAACAGCTCTCCAATCCATCACACAGCAAACACACACACACACACACACACACACACACCCACACCCATTCACTATCACACTCACACTTAGGGGCAGTTTGGAACAGCCAATTAGATAATGTGCATGTCTTTGGTCTGTGGGAGGAAACTGGAGCATCCAGAGGAAACCCACGCAGGAGAACAAGCAACCTCCACACAGAAACGCCCTCAGTGATCCTGAGACTTGAACTCAAGACCTTCTTGCTGTGAGGCAGATGTGCTAACCACTCTGCCACATTCCATCATGTGTATCGGTGGCCGGCCCGTTCCCCTGACCTCACCCCTTGTGATATTTTTCTGTGGTGCAACCTTAAATCACGAGTGCATACCCATCAACCCCCAAACTCTCAAAGCCCTTAAGGTTGCTACTTAGTAGGAGGTCACTGCTGTTCCAAACTACATGACCCATCGAGCTCTGGTAGGTTTCAGAAATCACTTCCAAGCGTGTACCGACAATGACGGTCACCATTTGGAGGATTTCAATTTTAAAACATAACGTATAAAAACTGTATTGAATGAAGTTTTATGTGTGCAAATAATAATTGGATTATCTTTAATAATTTTTTTAATTTCGCTTTGAAATGTAAAGGAAATGGAAGGTTTTTTTTTGGGACACCCTGAGTCTATGCAAGTAATATAGCCAAGAGACCAAGAGAGTAATAACTTACCTTTGGTTTGGTTACAGAAGGGCAATCAGTGACTGTGTAAACACAACTCCTGCAGGGCATCTGACAACAACAACAAGGAAAATGGAGAACAAATTGAATTGCTTAACAATCACAAATGGCTGTTATCTATAGGTAAAAAGCTAAGATAATAAGCTAAGCAATTGCACTCTGTAATGAAGCTGATGTAGATGTAGCAGATTTTTAGACTGTTTTTTCTCAGATGGAAGTGAGGCTTTAGTCAAAATTATAAACAGTTCCATATACCAAGATACCAATTTTGGCACAGAGCCTACAGGCATCTGTTAAAGATCTGAAGATGAAAAGAAATTTTGGCTTTCAGCGTGACAACAACAACCCAAAGCATGCCTTTCGACAAAAGAATCTCTTACTCACTCATTTACCGAACCGCTTAATCCTAATATCGTTGCAAGGAGGCTTCTGAATATCCCAGCTGACACTGGGTGAAGTCGGGGCACACCCTGAACAACTCACCAGACCATTGCAGGGCCAAAACACACACAACCACTCACAGTTTCACTCGCACCTAGGGGCAATTTGGAACAGAAGAATGGCTTCACTGGAAAAATATTTAAATGTCCCTGTCAGACCTGAATCCAAAGGTAAATCTGTGGGGTGACCTGAAGAAAGCTGTGCACAGATGATACCCTTACAATCTAACAGATTTGGAGGGATCTTGTGAGGAAGAATGAGCAAAGATCGCCGACTTAGGGGGTAGCCGTGGTCTAATGGTTAGAGAAGCCGGTTTGAGATCAAAAGGTTGCAGGTTCAATTCCTGAACCGGAAGGAAAAATGAGTGGCATTGGCAGGGGAGTGAACAGCACCTTCCCCTTCTTCTACCTTCATGGCTAAAGCGCCCTTGAGCAAGGCACGGAACCCACAACTGCTCCCTGGGCACTGCAACGTTGATTGTGTGTGCTCACTTTGGATGGGTTAAATGCAGAGGCAAATTTCCCTTGCAGGATTAATACACTATATCAAAATCAAAATAAAAAAAGATTAAGTCAAAGACTGAATACTGTTAAAGGGTGCTTCAACAAATGATCAGTTTACAGGTGTGTATATTTATTCAAACAGGTCATGTATGACGTTATTTCAAAGAGGAAAGACTTCTATTATGGCATATTTTTGCATTCTAGTCTACTCCCATATTAAAGTGTGGTACTACTACACAAAATGAATAAAGCCTCACCCCTCATCTGCACCCCATAATTACCCCATAACCCTCTACACTTCTACTGTAGTGGGTTTTAGTGTGCACCATCAGCAATTCTGAACTGAACTACATATCAGTACCATGGCAAGAACCAATAGAGAGAGAGAGACTACATTACAGTAATGTCTACAACGTCCTTCTCATCACAGCGTCCTCCCAGGCTCGGTGGTGTCAGCAAACAATCGATACCATAAACAAGGCCTTCTTTGAAATTCAGATTCCTCTTTACAATCCGACAACTTTTATCATTGACATACAGTGCCCCCTAGAGGAATAAGTGAAGAGTATTAATATTATGCAGAGTGGGGAACCCGTACACAGTTACTCTGAGCAAGTACTTCCTGGCATTTTTCCAGCATATCTACCTATCGGTCTGTCTATCTATCTAACGATCTATCTATAGGTATTATATTGATATTCATTAATTCATTATATTCATATTCATTATCATTAATATCAAATAGCTGTTGACTGAAAACATACCGCCAGTCAGTTCAATGATCAGTTATATAAGCGATATAATACTCGGTTAAAAAAAACAAACAAACCCAAATGTGTTAAATTAATTTTGCTTTCTTGGTCACTTACTATTTCGTCTTCTCCAACGCAGCTCACAGAAATGTCAGATCCTTGAAAAGTCTTGAGTGAATTGAAATGCATCACCTCTGCAGATTGGAACTAAACCAGACAAAATTATTTTCTTCCCATCAAACCCCTTGCCTTTTCATTTTCATATAACACAGATGGGCACTAGAGGGGCACTCATGGGTGCAAGGTACCTCCACCCGGCACAAATAGATTATTATAACTTGGAATGGTTATAATGAAATGTCCCCCCCTGGTGGGTGTCGGATGAATATTGTACCCCATGTTAAAGATAGGGATTTTTTTAAAATAGGGAGTTTGGGATTAATTTTTTTACATGATCCCATGCACAAATCACAACCAAAATTTATTGGGTCCCCACCCCTCTCCCAAGTTTAATGAAAATCAGATCAGTATCTGCGTAATCCCAGTAACAGAAAAAGTCCTTTCATAAATGCTTGTTAAAAAGCCTTTAATAAATTCCTGGATCTGGATTGGGTCCGAATCTGCTTAAAACTTTTACAGGTTCTTGCCAGGCCTATACCCCATCCATCCACAAAGACAAACAAACAAACAGACGTTGGTAAATACATAACCTCACTCGCCAAGCGGTGGAGGTAATGATTGCTCTTCAGGCACTACTGCTGCAATATCATTCATTCATTTACCAAACTGCTTAATCCTACTCAGGTCATGGGGAAGCTGGAGCCTATCTCTGGGAGAAGGTGGGGTACACTCTGAACAGCTCGCCAGTCCATCGCAGGACCGACACTCACACTCACACCTAGGGGAAATTTGGAAAAGCCAATTAGATTAATGTGCATGTCTTTGGACTGTGGGAGGAAAGTGGTATACCTGGAGGAAACAGGTGGAGAACATGCAAACTCCACACAGAAACACCCTCTCTGAGCCTGGAACGCGAACCTAGGACCTACTTGCTGTGAGGCAGATGTGCTAACCGCTTTGCCATCATGCCAGCGAGAAAAATCAAATGATATGCAATTTGGGAAGCACAGAGATCATACTGTTTTACCTTTTTGTCTCGGATAATGTGGTACTTAAGGTACTCCATCAGTTGAACTCGGTTATGCAGACCATACAGAAAGTCCTTTTGTGCTTGAGGTAAAGCCGCCATGGTGGAGTCTGTTGGCAGGAACAGAGTGACCGGCTGGTGGAGAGGGTCCTGTACATATTTTATCACCTCTGTATCCTATAAGAAGCCAAGTCGTAAACATTATTATTGAACCCATTTAAATCTGACACCGAATACATGTCAGAAATGATAGTAGATGGAACAGTTATGAGATAAATGGTGAGAGGAGACATTTTTGTACACACTTCCAGCAGTTTGTGGATCGTCTTGAATCCATATTGATCTGCTATGTCTTTGAGAGCAGGCTGTCAGGAAGAAAAGTTAACATAAAGTGAAGATTGTTTACATATAAATAAGGAAATAACAAGAGGCGGCATGGTGGTGTAGGGTTTAGCACGACCGACTCACTGCAAGAAGGTCCTGGGTTCAGGGCCCGGGCTCGGCGAAGGCGTTTTCTGTGCTTCACCACCTGATGTATAAGGATTTTTTTTTTAGAACTATGAAATGGCTAACAATGAGAGGAACACCCAATTTTATTTACAATTTAGAGTGACCAGTTGACCTAAACTCATTTTTGGTCTGTTGAAGGGAACCATAGCAGCCAGTGAAAACCCATGCAGGTATGAGGAGAACAGTCATTCATTTATTTTCTGAACTGCTTAATCCTAATTAGGGTCGCAAGGAGGCTGGCGCCCATCTCAGCCAACTCTGGGCGAGGGCGGGGTACACCCTGGACAGCTCGCCAGGCCATCGCAGGG
>JAQMYF010000024.1:8161213-8173426 GCA_030014195.1 Neosilurus mollespiculum
TATATCACGTGTGTGTGTGTGTGTGTGTGTGTGTGTGTGTGTGTGTGTGTGTGTAGCTAAATCTGAGAGTGGAGAGTCAGGGAGGCAGATCACGGCAAAAAGAGGACAGGCATGCTATGTTCATGGTGGCTACCATGATTGGTACCTTCTTCTTCTGTTGGCTGCCCTATGCTTTTGTATCAATGCTTGTGATCCTTGTACCACATGCCTCCATATCTCCTCTTCTTGCCTCCTTGCCTGCCCACTTAGCTAAGACCAGCCCTGCATACAATCCCATCATCTTCTTCCTGGCCAAAAAACAGGTAAGAAAAACATCATTCTCAAAACTGATTACTTTTTTTCATTAATCGCTGCTGGATCATCCATTGTAGATAATCTATGATCTTTTCATCTAGTTCCGTGACATGGCCTTGGAAATGATATCATGTGGCTGCTACAGCCCTAAGCCCATGTCAAGCAGTGCTGGAGAGGTAAAGATAGTGGAGACTGGTCCTAACACCATTCAGCCTGAACCTGTATCGACATACCGAGACACAGTGTGAAAGAATTCACCATAGTGTAAGGATAAAGAAGTGTGTGTTTGTTTGTCAGTTGCAAGCTGGAACAGAAAACATAGACTATAACGGGTCCTGGGGAGCCACCTCCCTGAAGACTTTAGCTTCAACCCTAATCTCACACACCTGACCATCTGATTATTACCTAGAGAAGTTCTGGATCAGCTAAAAGTGGTGTTAGATCTTGTTAGGTTGGTGATAAAACCTGCAGGATGGAAGGTTTTATTATATATAATAATTATAAATTATTTTGTATTTTATTCTTTGTCAATTACTGATATTGCATTATCGGTTGTTGTTGTACGATGATATTTACTGTGTTGTAGGTTAGCCCTGAGTACCTTCAGAGGTGCCTATAAATAAACTGCATTATTATTTATTATTATTGTTGTTGTTGTTGTTGTTTATTATTATTATTAGTATTATTATTATTATTATTGTTTTGTTGTTGTTATTTATTATTATTATTATTATTGTTATTATTATTGTTGTTGTTTTCTGGTGTTATTATTATTGTTGTTGTTGTTGTTGTAATTATTATAAAATTCTAATTAAACATTATCTCATCAATGCTTTTGGAGCAGTTTATTTATCACGGTCCTTATAATCTTCTGATGTACAACATTACCTGCTAATTCACCAAACTTTTCAAAACATAAACACTACCAGCCCTACATTCAGTTATATTTTGATTGCATTCTCGTCCTTTCTCACTCATCACTCACTCATTTTCCAAACTGCTTATTCCTATAGGGTTGCTGGCAGGCTTGCGCCTATCTCAGCCGACACTGGGCGAAGGCAGGATACACCCTGAACAGCTGGCCAGACCGTCACAGAGCAACACACACGCAATTATTCACACCCACACCCAATTTGGAACGATTACATTTGTATTTATGGCAACTGGCAAATGCCCTTATCCAGAGCGACTTACATTTTATTTATACAACTGGGGGTTAAGATTCTTGCTCAAGGGCCCAACAATGACAGTTTTGTGGTACTGGGGTTAGAACTCCTGACCTTCGCATCAGTAACTTTAACCAGAGCCTTAACCACTGAGCCATCAATTAGCCTAATGTGCATGTCTTTAGAAACCAAATGCAAGCATAGGGACAACATGCAAATTCCTCACAGAAATGCCAGAGCCCAGGACTCGACCTCAGGACTTTCTTGTTGTTAGGCAGACATGCTAACTACTACGCCACTGGCCACCCTTATCCCTTCCCATTAAACGTAATTAGAAAGGTTAATATCAGTGCATTAAGAAATTAGCACTTAAATGGAAAGCCTGAATGAAAGCCCTACATGAAGATGGTTAAGAATGTATAGCTTCATCGAAATTAAAATTATCAATATAAAAATATTAGTTTTGATTAGCATATCACTGTTTTTGAAATATAATATAATTCCATATATTGTGTAATATTATTATGTTCAATATTAGTGGTAATGTATATATTTTAATTGTGAAATATTAGAAAATAGTACTATTACAAATGAGCAGAAGTGACCACTCCACTCATCTATGGTATAAATATATAAACTGTGCATTTGCTTTGCAACATTAAAAATAAATGCTAAAATTTATTTACTCAGAAAATCAAACACCCAACCTGGGAACAGAAAAAAAATGAATGCAGAGTAAATGAGATGGTCTGTGGGAAAATACACATGCCAGTCCTCTCCCAGCATGCATGCAAGTCCAGTAGATGGAGACAAAGACTTTTACTCTGGACGAAAGATCCACTTCACCTAAAGGACCTTTATGTAGTATTCAGGGGAATCTAGTAATAAAAATAGAATATAGTATGCATAAGTAAGTTTTCACTTGTATATAATTACCTGTATAGCAAAAAAAAAATTATACACTTTAGAGTTTAATCATAAATTATTTATTAAATTATTTGTAAAACAACTACCGGCAATTAACACCGTGACAGGATGAGACCCAAGTGCGAGTACACATTTGGAGTAGTAGACTTTAGTGTCCTGAGTCTTGAAAGAACCAACTGTTTGTGCAGATCTGATTTTATATGTGGGGTGATTCCATACAGGGAAAATTCTGTGAAAGTAAGAAGATTTGTGAGATTCTGTGTGGCAAAAAAGGGGCCTACATTTGAGGCGATCAGAAGAAAACCTTGTGGAGGGGTGGCTTAAATCATTCTTTCATTCATTCATTTTCTAAGCTGCTCAACCCTAATTCGGGTGGCAGGGAGGCTGGCGCCCATCTTAGCTGACTCTGGGCGGGGGTGGGGTACACCCCGAACAGCTCGCCAGGCCATTGCAGGGCCAACACACACACACACACACACACTCACTCCCACACCAAGGGGCGATTTGGAACAGCCAACACTGGGAAAAGCACAGGGAAAACTTGCAAACTCCACACAGAGACGCCCAAGCTGGGAATCGAACCCAGGGCCCTTCTTGCTGTAAGGCAGACGTGCCAACTACTACGCCACCGTACTGCTGGCTTAAATCAGCTTTATTAAAAGAACCATAGCTGCCTCCAATCAAATCATATTGGCCTCAATTATCTGTCTCCTGCAAGAGACAGGCAGTAAACCGAGGGATTCTAATCTTGTTTTATAGTCCATGTCAGGGTAATCTAGTATATATTTGGTAGCCCTCCTCTGGACCCCCTCCAAAACTGGAATATTATGCCTGGCTGTTCTGCTTTAGAGTGGGCTCCCATATTCCAGATCACTTCCACATCACAGGGTAGTGAAACATTTGTAGGAGAAAAAAATGTTTCGGAATGTTGAGTAGATAAGAAACCTTCTACCGCTTGTAAATAATACATTTAACAAACAGTTTCATTTCATTACAAAAGAGCAGAAGTGCATAACTTACCTTTAACTGGGTAATAAACCCAAAGCTGTGAGGATAAGGATGAGCGTGAAGGTATGAGAGAAAAGAATACTTGGCAAGCTTTTGTGAAGTTGGCTAGTTCTGTTGACCAATCCTGCCGTGTGGACTCGTTTATCTGAATTGTGTGTCTCCAGGGTTTGCTACACCAGGCCTCCTCTTTGTGTTTGCTCCCTGGCTTAGTTATTCCCACTGATCCTGGCCTTAATTTTAAACTTGGGGATGCAAGGAATAGACAATATCATGAGTCAGTTTCACTTTATTATAGGTTGAACAAATGAACAAGCTGCGACTGGCTGTGACTTTGCTCACGCCAGATCTTCAGATAGATTTCATCTTATTTAGAGGTTTCTTTCTTCCGTGGATGAAAAGTCTAGAAAAGTACTTTTTTTTAAAGCACACAACTAAATGAAACTATTTATTGGATTCCAGTTGAAGAAAAGGGGTTTAAACACAGTTTGAGTTTCTCTTTTATTCTTGAGCGCCACAGCGATGTTATTTTGAGACCAAAGCTTCCTGACAGAAAAAGGCTAAAGCAGTTACGACAAACCAGACACAGAACCAAAAATTCCCTCCCAAGTGCATTCAAATGTGTACGACAATAAGCAGCTGCCAGTGTGTTCAGTAAGAGCCTTGAGGAAGCGCTAACAAAGTGTCACTTGCGCTAAAGTGTCACTTGCGTTAGCTTTCCAGGGCTGTTTTTTTTTTTTTTGTGCGTGTTTTAAGAAAAAACTTGTGGTATTTGGCAAATGATTGTGATTTTTAACAAACCAGGACTTCTTGTAGAGGAAGAGAGCATGTGGAGAAGGCTTACAGACCATAAGTGCACTCGTGCCTCAAGAGTTCTTTTGATGGTTAGACATGGGGCTTTCATGAATTTTTTTTCAAAAAGTAGGTACCCCACATCACCATTATTACCCCTTTCTCACCGATGCAACTTGACCCGTGGAAGTTCATGGAAATGCTTGCGCAGAACATCGCAGAGCAACGCGTGATTGTCCTCACGTGTATCGCAACCTACCGCAGCCTTCTGCAGCTACTCGCTGTAAATTCTAACATGTTTTTTATTTTTCCGCCTCATTTCTGAAGAAAGACCGAAAACCTGTATCCGTGTGAAAGTTACGTCGGTGAGAAAGTGGTATAAGGGTTCGTTCAGAGGGACAAACATCACCCTTTCTAATGAGTGGGGCCAAAGGTACAGACAGAAAGTTATTACATGCCATTATACAAATGAGGCTGGAGTCTAAAAACATCATTTAATATGTACAAGAACTTCAGATCTACACCCAGCTTTACATGCTAGATAATATACAAATAGAAATAAAATGGTTACTCACATGCTCTTGGATAATTAACAGTTCTAGATTTCTAAATGACTTTTTCTAAAGTGGAAATAATTGATTATAGTGGGATTTGAAATGTTCATTAGTTACGTTAATTATTACAATTACCACTTTTTTTTTTAAAGTAAAATTGTTCCGCTCATATTGTTTGAATGGTTAACAGTTCTATCTCTCTACGGCGGCTCTACTTGGAACCTTTTACAAATTAAGACCTACATTTAGAGGAGATAGAACCTTGAAGGTTTCACCCCGAATGATAAGACCAAAGAACCCAATACAGAGATCGATTCAACTCTAAAATTGGTTTAGGGAAAAGACTCCTGTGGTGCTTGTTTGGATGGTTAATTGTTGTAGCTTTCTAAAGGAATTCTACTCCGAACCTTTTACAAAAGGGACACCTGTTGTTCTAGAGTTCTACTCGGAAGCTTTTAAGGGTTGCCCTTGAAGAAATAACCTAAGTACTAGTGTATGTCTTTGAAAAAGCAAGATTATTTAAAATACTATTTCCATAATATAATCATTCCTTCATTCATACTTTCTTTTATTTTCTGAACCGCTTAATTCTACCAGAAACATATGGAGGCTGGAGCCTATCTCAGCCAGCTTTGGGTGAAGGCAGGGTACACCCTGTAGAGAACGCCAGTCCACCGCAGGGCCAAAATGCACAATCATTCACATTCGCACTCGCACCTATGGGTAATTTGGAAAAGCCAGTTAGCTTAATGTGCATGTCTTTGGACTGTAAAAGGAGACCGGAGTACCTGGAGGAAACCCACCCAAGCACAGGGAGAACATGCAAACTCCACACAGAGACGTTCTCACTGAGCCCTGGATACGACCTTCCCAGGCATTTCTACTTTCTGTGACTGCGTTTTTACCCAGTCTGTTCAGTAGCCAAGAACAATACATGATTTAGCAGTTGGATGGCACATGGTTTTATATTTCAAAGTCAGTTCTGATTAGAACCACTTCTAGAGGGTTCTAATACACACCCAAAACAACAAGACCAAAGAATCCATTATGATAAAGGGTAATAAATGTAACTCCTATGATTGGACCTGATTGAAATAATGGAATTGGTGGTGAGTGTTAATGGTTCTTTCTCCTGGTTAAATGGCTATACAGACAATGTTTAAGGGTTCTACAAGAAAACTAGACAGAGGGACCCTATACCATGATGGATGTGGTATTTTTAGACAGTTAATGAAGCTAGCTTTCTGAAGACAGAAGCATTCCTCAGAAGGATAAGCTGAAGGACTTTGTAATGGTTAACCATGAAAATAAAAGGTTCTTTAATAGTTCTTTGGTTTGTAGACTGCTCTGACTTTTTAAAGGAGATCTACGTGGAATCCTTTACAAAAGGAAAACCCATTGCTCTAGAGTTCTACTTAGAAGCTTTAAGGGTTACAATAGAAGTAGTCATAGTTCTGATCAAGCAACTTTATTTAAAAGACTACTTACATCATATTAGCATTTCAAACTACTTCAAACTCATAAGTTATCACACTAGAGGTGTGATAGTAAAGCGACTGACATGAATGGCAATTCGCGGTTGTCGCTTTTCGGAATCAGAATCAGAATCAGGACACTTTATTGATCCCGGAGGAAACTGTGTCAATTGTAAGTGTGTGTTTTCGTTCTCAAATGTTCTCAAATTTGTCTCATGACATCCGCAGGATCGCATTATGGTCGCCTGGTTTGTGAAGTCATCGCAAAAAATTGTAAACATGACTGAAATTTCCATAAATGTCACAAAATGAGGCTCTGACGTGGAGCAGTTTCAAACTCGTCTTAAACAGGCCAAACATGTCGAAGGTCGCAAAGTCGTTGTTGTGCTCTCAAATTATTCATTCTTTGCAAGGAAAAGCGACAAGTTGGAGACTTTCATGTTGAGACTTGCTGGCGTCCACCATATTCCATGCATTTTGTCATGATTTATATTTTATTCACATTTTATTTGTGCTAATAACACGCAAAAAAATGTGAATGGTTTGAGGACAAACAATGAATAAAACGCAACTGATTTACTGCAGGGGATTCATTTTTTTATTTTCCTTTTTTTTGCCAAACAGCCACAAACCAATCGCAAATTACTCGCAAATCAGTTGCAAATTGTTGCGCGACTTTCGTGCAATATATACGTGTTTAAGCCACAAAATATTCGCTTGCATGTGGAGTCGCAAAGCATTTTGATGAAAATTTAAAAATCTGCAGAAAATTAAAATTGCAAAAAAAAAAAAAAATGTTTTCAGTTGTTTTTCTATCGCACCTCTAGTGATCACCCCCTTAACTTATCTCAAACCTTTAAGATTTTGAAGAGTGTAATCCAAGACTGAATTAATATCTGGGCTGAAAATAAAACAAAATAATAATAATAATAATTGACCATAATCTGTATTCAATCAGACATGATCCCATTTTAGAATCCAATCCTCACTGGATCCCAGAAATCTTTTCTTTGGATTCCTGATTGACTTAGTTATGTTGCCTATGATCTTGTGTTGCATTTGCGAGCAAGTCATATGCATAAAAGTTTTAATTAGAAGAGGATGAAGTTATCCGTTTATCACAAAGCTGACTCAGTCATCAGTTCCATTAGTACCACTCAGTACTTGAGTAGTACTTCAGTACTTAGGTTTTACTTCATCGACTTCCTGAGAATCCATCCAACTACTCAAGCAAGTGAAGGCACCACTGAACAAAGCTTTCGAGACAACATACACCTCTTCCCACGTCTCATTATATCTCCTTATTGTCGGCTCATCTGTCTATTTGCATGTATGAATGTCATTCACCGTCTCGCAGCGTTGGCAGCGCACGTAGCAGCACCAGACGAACTTGCACTCGCAGCGCTCCACATGACGCACCACATGAGTGTTGTATCCGCGGCCGCAGCACAGCAGGTTGCAGCCATCCGGCCCGGCAGAGGTACGGTTACAGCGGCGCCCCCGAGTCCCAGCCACACCCATCCGTCGGTCCTCCACACAGTAATTGGGTGACTTGTTGATAAAGATGAGCTCCTCCCGGCTAATGGGGACGTGTCTCTTTTCCTTTTCCTTGCGACGGAACTTGCGCTTGGTGCGATCTAACACCTGGACGCTATTCTCATAACGGTCCTTTAGGTAGTTGCCTACGCGCTCAAAGGAGGCCATGGTCTTCCAGCAGGTCTTTACAGCACAGGAGCCTGAGACGCCATGACACCGGCAATCCGTCCACATTGTTTTGGCTACAGCCTACATTAAAAAAAAGAGGACATGATTGATGTCAGTGGATCAGAGTTACCCGGAATTCACACCAGACAGATGTTTTCCCATGTTGCTATAAAATTGTAGAGTACAGGCATGTTGTTAGCATCTCAGGTACCCAGGACCTTCTTTCTGTGAGACGGTTATGCTTACCACTTCGGTACCATGCCACCCACTTTACACACAGGTGAAAACTCTTCCTTTTTATTGCATCTTTTTCCCACTTTTATGTTGGGACAGTGCGTCGATTATTTGTGGCATGACTTTCAGAGCAAGATGCCCTTCCCAACACCAACCCTCTAGGATAAATACCCATTCAGACTCACATCCTGGGGCAATTTTGGAATATCTAATTAGCCTAATGTGCAGGTCTTTGGACTGTGGGAGGAAACCAGAGTACGCAGAGAAAACCCACACAAGCACTAGGAGAACATGCAAACTCCACACAGAAGCATATTTGCAAACCCAAGACCTTCTTACAGTGAGTCAACGATCCAAACCACTACGCCACAGTGCCCCCAATGTAAGTGGAAAGTAATCCAGGGAAAACTAATAAAGCAGCGTGTACGTGTGAGCTTGCCATGAGGCATCCGGCTCAAATTGACCTTTATTCAGCTTATGGATATATCGAAAGCAGAAATGACAACACATGCACCAACAGAAGGAGACTTCATGCCAAATCTTACACATCACATTGTGCTGAACAGACATCCTGCACTTCAATATCTATCAATTACCAGATACACACATATGTTCTTTTTCTGAACTATAACCCCAGCAGGCAGTAGAGAGCAAGGCTGACAAGGATTGATGATTTTTGATAGAATCTGGAGCCGACACTGGGTGAAGGTAGGGTACTGGGTGAACCCTGAACAGCCTGGAAGACCAATGCAGGGCAACACACGTGACCATTCACACTCACATCCACAACGAAGGGCAATCTGGAACAGCCAAATTAGTCTTAATGTGCATGTCTTTGGACTGTAGGAAGAAATAGGAGTACCCAGAGGAAACCCATGCAAACACCGCGAGAACATGCAGACCCCACACAGAAACACCTGAGCCCGGGACGCAAACCCGTCACCTTCTTGCTGTGAGGCAGATGTGCAATCCACTGTGTCTCCCTATTTGTACTTGTTAGGCCACAGTGCCGCCCTAACAAGTTTTATCCCTAGTTTCTTTAAGCTAGCATAATAAGTGATCACACAACCTAGCTAAATGCTAATAACAACAACAACATGAACACAGAGTGCGGGTAGTTCAGTGGTGTTAGGTCGTATTAGGTCACTAGCCACATTAGGTGAGGAGTTGTGAGCAGTTGTGAGGAGTTGCTAATAAAAGTTGCCTAAGGCTTTATTATTGTAAAGAAATATACTAATGTAGTGTTTAAAAAAGTGATTAGAAAGTAGTGGATTTAGTTTATGTTGAAATGATTCTTTTAACATTCCTGGCGGCGTAGTGATTAGCACGTCCTCCTCACAGCATGAAGGTCCTGGGCTCAAATCCCAGGCTAGGTGAGGGCATTTCAGTGAAGAGTTTGCATGTTCTCCCCGTGCTTGCGTGGGCTTCCTCCAGGTACTCTAGCTTCCTCCCACATTCCAAAGGCATACACAATAGACTAGCTGGTTATTCGAGAAAGGGGGCAGCCGTAGCCTAATGGTTAGAGAAGCTGGCTTTGGGACCAAAAGGCCACCGGTTTGATTCCTGAAACAGCAAGAAAAATGTGTGGTGGTGGGGGAGTGAGATGCACTTTCTCTTCCTCCACAATCATGGCTGAAGT
This sequence comes from Neosilurus mollespiculum, assembly GCA_030014195.1. Classification (NCBI taxonomy): domain Eukaryota; kingdom Metazoa; phylum Chordata; class Actinopteri; order Siluriformes; family Plotosidae; genus Neosilurus; species Neosilurus mollespiculum. The sequence continues at coordinate 8,171,004 of JAQMYF010000024.1, forward strand.
GCCCTTGAGCAAGGTATCTAACCCCCAACTGCTCTCCGGGCGCCTCCAGTGTGTGTGGCAGTCCACTGCACCACAGTGTGTGTGCTCACTGTTTACGTGTGTGTGCTCACTTTGGATGGGCTAAATACAGAGGCAATAATTTCCCCTGCGGGATCAATACAGTATAGCAATAAATAAATAAATAAATGAATGAAAAAAATCCCCAGGTGTGAGTGTGAGTGTGATTGGTTGTGTCTGTTGGCCCTGCAATTGTAAATGAGTCAGTTAATTAGTCGTTCCAAACCAAAAACTTCTTACTGGTCAACTTCCTTTTTTTTTTTTTTTTTTTTTTTTGAGGAAAACGGACATAAAACAACCAATGAATTGCTAAAGGTAAAGTAATCTGTATTTATTATAGTTTTTAATGCTGATCCATTACAGTGGTTTCTTTTTCAGTTTTAGCTTGTGTCCAAGACTCCTGTACAGATGTACTGGATTACTGATCCCAAGGTCAGGGGTTCAAGCCCCACTATCAGCGGGATGTCACTGCTGTCCCCCAAGTGCAGCTAACTGGGTTATCAAAGGCCGGCCATGTCTCTCAGTGTCTGTGGTGAGAGGCATGTAAAAGAACCATTGCTGATTTTCGTCAAGAATAGCTGCATAGTCGTGGGCATGTTTCTACCCTGCAATGGCCTGGTGAGCTGTCCAGGGTGTACTCTGCCATCGCCCAGACTCGGCTGAGATGGGCACCAGCCTCCCTGCGACCCTAATTATGATTTAGCGGTTCAGAAAATAAATGAATAAATGTATTCATACTAGGGTTGGGATAAAAGTTAGGATTAGGGTCAGGACTGTAAAGACCAAATAAATTAGAAATGACTAGCTAGGTTTTCACAGTAAAAGGCTAACACCACATACGAGCAATTTGTTTTTAAGAGTTTCTCAGCTGATAAAAAACATTTAAAGCTGGGGTCGGTAATCTGGAATACCAGCAAAATTTGAAAATATCTCTTCAGGGGTCCGGCTAAACCCTCCACCTTTCCTAGTGGACTGTGAGGCAGTGATTGCTTGGAGATTTTACAAGATTAGAGGTGTAAAGACCATTTAAATAAATATAACAGGCAAAAGCCCAAGCCCAACCCCAGCCTTAAGAGATATTCAACCAGTTCTAAGCAGAAAAATAGGGATGTTATGTAATATTAGTTTGCTCCAGAAACAAATTTGAATACAGGCTCAGAATTTAAACATCAGAAACTATTAAAAAATATTACAAATAAATAAATAAATGGGTAATTTATTATTTAATCAATTAATTAATTAATAAAACCTGAATGTATTCCTTGAACCATAGTATTAAAAATTAAAAATATATTTACTCATATTAATAAAACTACACAACAAGGATGCAGGGCTCAGAGCCACAGTGGTCTAATCCTCAAAATATAAAAAAATTAGATATCTGTTTCGACAGATGTCATGAATGGTCCCTTTATCTTTCTTATGACCTTGAATCTTATCATGAGCATTATCCCTGATTTTTATTTTTTTTTTTTACATTGCAAAAATTTTCATGTCATTTGTCTCAAACACAGCTTTGTGTTGGTTACACCACCCTGGTTCTAAGCCCTTCATATCCAATGCCACTTAGTGTAATTAATAAATAATTAAAGTAAATATTTCTTATATAATTTTAAAATCTACAGTTGCCTGGTAAATCATCTTAACATTCTGTTATGTCTGTCTCTCACCTGTCTTCCTGCCTCACTGTTATGCTGGTTCATAATAAGCAGGGCCTCGTCTCCATGTGCAGAACTGTTCTTTGTTGAGTGGTCAATAAAACGGCGGCTGAACCACGTCCCGTAGCCGATGTCATCTGAGCAGCCGCCCCAGTGCCAGCCCTCGGTTTGTGAGCCGCTGCCGGTTAGTGTGGTGTCACACGAGCACTCGGTCATGTTCCCTGCACTGCAGGACCGGGTGACTGAGTGGACCAGCCCTGCTGCCATGATCGCATAGATGAAAGCTGTCTCTTTTGTTCCTGAAAGTGATACGAGGAGAAGGTGAAGAGGAAACACATCAGGACGACTTTCTAAACTTGGACACATTTTTAGGTAAAACATTTCGACAGCATGGACCCACTTCTTACACATTTACTTGCTGTAATTATACTCATTTTAAAGAGTATTTTTTTAAAAAATTCATAACTTTTTTTGTACACGAGCAATATAATGGCTGTGAATATCATTATCAGTTATATGCCTAGGGACTTGCATTCCTATGTGTGTACAGTGCAACACAACAATTCAAAGTTCAAGTACATTCATATATATATATATATATGTGTGTGTGTGTGTGTGTGTGTGTGTGTGTGTGTGTGTGTGTGTGTGTGTATAGATATATTTTTTTCTCACAGATACAGAAAACACAATATATATATACTCCTCTCT
>JAQMYF010000024.1:8203616-8214188 GCA_030014195.1 Neosilurus mollespiculum
ATTCACTTAATATAAATAAAATATCTATCTATCTGTCCGTCCGTCCATCCATCCATCCATCCATCCATCTATCTATCTATCTATCTATCTATCTATCTATCTATCTATCTACCCATCTATCTAAGCAGTGAATTCAGTATGTGAGTTCTGGTACAGTGATGATCCTAGCTCTTATAAACATAAGTACCAGTCATAAGTTTGGACACATGAGAGAGAGAGAGAGAGAGAGAGAGAGAGAGGAAAACCCTTTTCACACCATTTTGTGACATGAAGGTTTTCAGAAATACAAAACAAAAAAAACAAAAAAAAAAAAAAAAAAAAAAAAAAAACACTATTTTACCAGAAATCTAAAATTCTGGCCCAGACCGGATTGTTCATCTTTCTTAAGCCAAGCTACTTTATAAAGAAATCCTTAGTGAACCCCAGTGAGCCACTAACATTCTTTGGACTATTCATCTCCCGGACCCTGAGAGCTCTTTAACCGAGGCCGTGTGTGTCACAGCTGATCTTGTGCCTCTTAAATCAGGAAGTGAAGGAGGAAAAGTCCTGCTGAGGAGCCGAGAGCCTGTAATGTGCATGTAGAGAATCGGGATACGGGCTTTGGTTCGGCGGTCCGAGGCTGCTCTGCTTTTAATGCAATCATTAATGAAAGCTTTTAGAAAAGATGGATGTGGAGAGAGATTCTTTGCTCCATTTACATCCAGACAACAGCATGTAAAGTAAAGCAGTAATACCTCCTGCCATCAGGAGAGAAGGAGAGAGCGAGGGAGATATCTCTACACTTCTTTTGACCTTTCTAATAAATCATTTACTTCTCTATTTAGGATAACTTGTTTCTTTATGTATGTGCACTCTAAACCAGTGTTTCCCCCATCCATTAGTAAAGCACAATTCATTTTATCCGCTGACCTTTTACACACACTTGCGTAACAACTGGCAGCACAAGTAGCCATGTTGATGCTTGACTGGAGGAATTTGTTCTCTGTGACACCTAATCTTTTTACCCCATTTAATCAGGAAGTCATGGATTATAGCTTAAATTATGTTTTTTGTAATTTTAGTTGTATCCATTTCCCACCCATCAGGTGTTGCCTCCCTATCACATACGAACACCACCAACCAGGGAGGGGCGTAAGCATGCACATGCCCCCTCCGTGACACGCGATGTTGCCACCCACCTCTTGGTGGTAGGGTGCTGGATTACTGATCCCAAGGTCGGGGGTTCAAGCCCCACTATCAACGGGTTGGCACTGCTGTCCCCCCAGTCCCCCACTGTCTGTGGTGAGAGGCATGTAAAAGAACCATTGCTGTCTTTCGCCAAGAGTAGGCTGCATTGCCGTCAGCATGTTTCTGCCCTGCGATGGCCTGGCGAGCTGTCCAGGATGTACTCTGCCTTCGCCCAGAGTCGGCTGAGATGGGCGCCAGCCTCCCTGCGACCCTAATTAGGAATAAACGCTTCAGAAAATTAATAAAAATGACTGAATGAATGAAAGTATAAATTGCCATCACCGGTCATCAACATTTTTGCTGTGGATGTTGTGACTGTGTAACTACACAAGCCTATCGATTTTCATCACTGTTTAATCCATGTATCCAATATGATCCAATGTCATCTATCTATCTGTCTGTCTGTCTGTCTGTCTGTCTGTCTGCCTGTCTGATTTTTTAACCCTCAGTCCAATGGGGTGAGGGGTATTATCATAATGTGTGATGTCCATCTGTCTGTTTGACCACCACAGCTGCCATCTTGAATTGCATTTTCATAACTGTAATAAATATGATGTAAATGCTTGTCCTGAGTATTACAAAGTATTCTGTAATTGCTAAAAACCAAACTATCTTTGTGCCACTGAATTCACTATGGATATACACTTACGGTACCATCTATGCATTAATAAAATGTGAGCCTTATACCAAAGTGTTACTCCTGATTTCCCTTCAAGGAACACAAAGTGATACTTGGAATTATTTATCATCTTACCTTCTTGTCCATCATGCATTGCTGCAGCTGTGGCTGCTCCAATACAGGGTGGTAACAGCTGTCCGGTTGCCAGGCAACCTCCCGCCAATCACACGTCCTGTTGTCTGAACAGCTTAGGCATGGTACCACCCAGCGCCCTGTACACAACCATATAGAGTTTCACATGATATGACGTCCGATGCATATCAGTAGATTTCTACTTAAATTATAGATATTTTACTTGTGAAGTTAGTCATGATTATTTGTTTAACTGTGGATAAATTCATCATCATCAAAATCTGGCTTTAGAGTGTACTATCAAATTTTGGAAAAGGGATCGAGAGTATGGGATTCATTTGGAATAGAAAAGAAATTGTAAATCTTGGTTCAACTTAAAAAAAAAAATGCATTCATCATCATTACTGGACAAGAGCAAGCTGGGAGGGAAGGAAATCTATCTATAAGCACAGAACATTGATATTTATGGTCGAGTGCAGTAAGGCTTCATCTCACGCACCAGCTTAAAATCCATGTCCTGACTGTCTGGGTCACGTTTGTTTTAACAGTTTCACCAGATCCAGACTGGACACAGTCATCAATCAGCAATTTTAAGGCTAACTAGTCTCTCAATATGTTTACACATGAAACACCCAAAACACCACCATATAAGGAAGCCATTTCTTTACCTAAGTTTTTAAGAGTCTCGTGTTAACATGAAATGATTAACACATTAATATAAAAATACATTTTTACAAACTTTAAAGGATTCTACGCATATAATCATATTACTACGCTTTTCTATTTTTACCATTACTAGACCATCTTACATTATTTATAATATTTATTATAGTAGAGTTTAATAAATATACTGTCATTCACACAGTCATTAGCATGTTCGCCTCACAGCAAGAAGGTCCCGGGTTCGATTCCTGGGCTCAGGGCATTTCTGTATGGAGTATGCATGTTCTCCCTGTGCTTATGCGGGTTTCTTCCAGGTACGTCAGTTTCCTCCTTTTTCCTCCTTCCCTCCTTTGCCCAGAGTCGGCTGAGATGGCCACTTCTACACCTAGTATAAGTTTGTTTTGCTGCAATCACTATCTATCTATCTATCTATCTATCTATCTATCTATCTATCTATCAGTCAATCAATCTGTCTATCTATCCATTTATCCATCCATCCATCTATCTATCTTTCTATCAATCAATCAAACTATCTATCTATCTGTCTGTCTGTCTGTCTGTCCATTGGTCCGTCCGTCCGTCCTTCCCTCCATCCATCCATCCATCTACTTATCCATCCATCTATCTATCTATATATCTATTCATCTATTCATCTATCTATCCCATCTGAACAGAAATAAAATAAAACTGCTTCTGCTGATGATTCATTCATTCATTTATTATTTGTACCACGTATCCTATTCAAGGTCATGGGGAGGCTGGAGCCAATCCCAGCTGACTTTGGGTAAAGGCAGAGTACACATTGAACAGCTCACCAGTCCACTGCAGGACCAACACACAGAAGCTATTCACATTCACACCCAGGGACAATTTGGAATATCCAGTTAGCCTAATGAGCATGTCTATGGTTATGGGAGGAAACCAGTATACCTGAAGAAAACCCACACAAGCACAGGGAGAACATGCAAACTCCACACAGGTACTCCCTCGTCGAGCTCGGGCCTCAAACCCAAGACCTTATTGCTGAGAGGCGGATATGCTAACCAGTATGTCACCATGCCGCCGAAGTGAGTATCTTATTTTGAGCAAGCTGCTGGGGTATAAAAGGAGTAAAAAATAAAAAAAACTGGAGAAATTGCTGTTATAGAAAACAGCTAGACCTTGAAGCTGTAGCACCATGGGGTAGGGGTAGGAGTCTGTTATTATTCGTTTTTATTTGAATTTAATGGGGATTAGAAACTTTTATATGCTTTTCATGTCTGTACATGCAATCAGTATTTTATATACTAAACATTTGCTTTGCACAAATCAGGTTACATTTGTGTATGATGTACATCTGTCTGCAAACATGACAAGAAATTATTCTCCACAAAAGAGCCACAGGGTCAAAATCATACATCATTTTGCAAGGAGGAAAATACATCAAGCTTATATCTCTGGGAAAGCCTTCGCACCACCTGTTTTGAGTTATAGATGTGTGAATACTGGAGATATGTTATGGCTATAGATCAACAATTACCAAAGGGAGTCATGTACTAGAGTACGGTATCACAGGAAGTTGCCTCAACTCACCGGGTTCATCTCCTGAAGAGCAAAGCTGAGATGATTTGAGCTCGGAAACAGGTTCCAGGCCACAGGGTTGATCAGGTCTGACCACAAGGCCACAGTCCTGTGTGCGAGACAGAATCAGCTTGTGAGACATGCAGGAGAAGTGACATGAAGTGAAGTAAGAGTTTAAGCGCTGAAGACGTCTTATTTTTTTCCCACTCTAGGCTTTTCTTTTCTTCTCTCTTCCTCAGTACTAAATCAAAGCAGGTTTACACCACTTCCTCCCCCGCTACAGCCCAGCCAGGCGTCTGGGGTCAGAGATCAAACTAACTGAAGAGTATCGAAAAGGCCGGTTTGACCTCCGTAGGCCTCAGTGGGAGCCATCAGGTCTGGTTCTTTAACTGAGAACCGATCTCCCTCTTACCCTCACTACCCACCGTGCCTTCACCCACTGTGCTTTGCACAGAGGCTTCGCACGTCCACGTCACATTCCCCATCGAACCGCCACTGCTATCAACAAAGTGCCACAAGACAACTTAACAGGGATTTTCTTGTTCATACCTGTGGTCAGTGTATCCGCACAAACACGGGCGGACTTTTTGATTCAGCACAGGGCCGCATAAATCAGAGTGCTCGGGCTGCGGAAACTGATCGGCGCTTTTCTTCTGCGCACTCGCCTAGAACCCTCACACCTTCATGCTAAAGAAAAACGTTTGTAATTACAGGACATTTAGAGATCCACCATTTTTCCTTCTTCTCCTCCCATGTGTCATCTCTGCACTCAGTCTGTGAGTAAAGGAGGTCAGGTTCATTCATCTGGCCTGGAAACACACTGAGAGGGAGGATCCAGTTATGTGGTCTATGTGAAGAAAGTGAAAATACCGGGCCGCTGAAAACAATCAATATTCATTTATTCATTTATTCATTCAGATATTTTCTGAACCACTTAATCCTAATTAGGTTTATGGGGAGGCTTGCGCCCATCTCAGACGACTCTGGGCAAGGGCGGGGTACACCCTGGACAGCTCGCCAGGCCATCGCAGGGCAGAAACACGCTGACGGCAACCCAATGGCCTACTCTTGGCGAAAGACAGCAATGGTTCTTTTACATGCCTCTCACCACAGACAGTGAGAGACATGGCTGGTCTTTGATAACCCTGTTAGCTGCACTGGGGGTCAGCAATGACAACTTGGAGACAGTGGGGCTTGAATCACCAACTGTCAGATCAGTAAGCCAGCACCATACCACCGGGCCACCACTGCCCCAAAACAGTCAATATGTGAAACAGAAGTTTAAAAGGAAAGAAATATAACACACCACACACTGGATGCACAGAATTATTGGCACCCTTTCATGAAAAAGAGATGGCTCACTTTCTCTTAAAAAATTCTTCACCTTTACACTGAATCAGGTTTGAATGTTCCTTACAGACGACAATCCATGATCTAGAAGTGTCTACAAACTCGTTGAGTGCTACAGACAGACATTTGGTGCTTTTCTTTTATTTCCTTCAAGGGGGAACAGTTTGTGTGTGTGTGTGTGTGTGTGTGTGTGTGTGTGTGTGTGTGTGTGTGTGTGTGTGTGTGTGTGTGTGTGTGTGTTTTCTAGGGGTGTAGAGGTGTTAATAATTTCCACCTAAACTGTTTTACACCACTGAAAATAGTTTTATATTTTTAAATAAATGAATGGTTATATTGGGTGGCACAGTGGTGTAGTGGTTAGCATGTCCGCCTCACAGCAAGAAGGTCCCCAGTTCAATTCCCAAGCTCGGGCATTTCTGTGTGAAGACTGCATGTTGTCCCAGGGCTTGTGTGGGGGGTTTCCTCTGGGTACCCCAGTTTCCAACAGTCCAAAGACATGCACATTAGGCTAATTGGCTGTTCTAAATTGCCTGTAAGTGTGAATGGTTGTGTGTGTGTTGGTCCTTCAACGATCTGGCGAGCTGTTCAGGGTGTACCCTGCCTTTGCTCAGTGTCAGCTGAGATAGGCACCTGCCTCTCTGTTACCCTAGTAGTAGGACTGAGTGGTTCAGCAAATGAATGAGTAAATTATTATTCAGGTCTAATATTTTTATATAATAATTCTGTAACTGGCTGCATTCGGTTTAACCTACTTCATAAATAATCACATAACTGTACTATTTACTTTTTTAGCACTGTTCTACTGTGTGTACTGTTCTACTTGAATATGGCAAGACAACAAAGGTCTCTAATGTAATCCACATTATGGTTATTTTTATTGGATTTAAAATTATTTATAATTTCTACAAAATAATTTATATGTTAATTGGTATGTATTAATATAATTTTGAAATTAATCTAGCATCTATTTGTTATAACATAATTGATTTTATATAATTTTTAATATATATATATATATATATGTATATACTCATTCACTCATTTTCTGAACTGCTTAATCCTACTAGTGTAGTGAAGCCAGACCATTGCAGGTCCAGCACACAACCATTCACACTCCCGTCACACACAACCATTCACACTCCCATCCGCACCTAAGGGCAATTTGGAACAGTCAATTAGCATAATGTGCTTTGGACTGTGGAAGGAAAACAGAATACCTGGAGGAAACCAACACAAGCACAGGGAGAACAAACAAACCCCATACAGAAATGCCCTCTCCAAGCCTGGGACTCGAACCCAGGACCTTCTTGCTGTGGGGTGGATGTGCTACCCACCATGTCATCGTGATACCCATCTATACAATTATTTAACAGAAAAAAGCAAGATTTTTGTTTTTTACAGGTTCTAATTAAGTTGTTTTTTTCTAAAATTAACACTTCATTAAAATTGCATACCAAGGATAAAAAATATACAGACATCTCCCCAAACATTTGGTTAAAGATCCCTCTGGAAGCTTCACCTTGAGCACATGCTTTTGGTAGCCAACAACCGTGTTCCAGCTCAGTTCGGATTTGGTATTTCACAGCTGTCCTCAGGAGAGTTCAATTAAATTTGTATGTTTTCTTGGTTCTTTTGGAAGTTAATTCCAAAAGCATAATGTTAGCCTACTTTATCCATTTCACAACCAGCTTTAATGTGTTTGGGATCACTGTCCTGTTGGAACTAACTTACGGCTTGAGGTTATACCGAAGAACTCTGAGGTAGTCCTGCTTATCAGTATTCCACCTACTTTGTTTATCCATAGTTAAGAGTTCATACACTCCAAACATACTTCTGGTCATTGTAGCCACTCAATGTTTGTCTTATCGGATCATAAAAGTTTTACTCTTCCAGAAGGCTTGTTCTACAGCCACAGTGCCGACTTCTCCAGAAGGCTTGTTCTTTGGCCACATGGCCAGGTGCAAGCTTTATTCGACCTTAAAAGTGTTGATGTTGGAGCAGGAACTTCTTTCTTAAACGAGAGTCTCTCAGTAAAAGGTGACGCAAACCTCACTTGTCAACTCAATGTTGTTCCAGCAGCTTCTAGTCTATAGCAGGTCTGTGGCTTAGTGGGTCATGAGGTTTTTTCTGACCATCCAAACCAATTTCCTATCCTGATGGTGACGGTTTGAGTGACTATAATGCCCAATAACTGGTTTTACGGCACAGAGGAGCTACCAGCTGCAGCCAATCATTATCACAAACAGGAAGTTTGAGGAAGAGGCCTTGAACTTGACAAATTAAAACACACTTTGAAATTTTCAGCACTATTGAATTAATAATCCAAATCAGTGAATGTAAATATACTGTACCTGTGTTTATTTTTTTGAAAACCTCAGACAAATAAAATCCGGTCTAGCAATTTATTATTATTTTTTTATTGAAGTTGTATACTGGGCAAATATTAATTCATTCATTCTCTGAGCCGCTTAATCCTACAAGGTCGCAGGGAGGTAAGTGCCTATCTCAGCCGACACTGAGTGACGGAGGGGTACATCCTGAACAGCTCACCAGACCATTGCAGGGCCAATACACACACAACCATTCACACAATCATACTCATATCAAAGGGCAATTTGGAACAGCCAGTTAGCCTAATGTGTCTTTGGACTGTGGGAGGAGACTGGAGTACCCAGGAGAAACCCACACAAGAACGGAGACAAAATGTAAACTCTACACAGCAACTTCCAAGCCCAGTAATCAAACCCAGAACCTTCTTGATGTGAGGTGGACGTTCTAACCACTACACCACTGTGCTGCCCTGTTCAGATATTCTATATCCCAAAAGATCATCACAAATCCACCAAGTTCCCTCAAGATCATCATGAATCTGCCAAGTTCCCTCAAGATCATCACGAATCCACCAAGTTTCCTCAAGATCATAACGAATCCACCAAGTTCCCTCAAGATCATCATGAATCCGCCAAGTTTCCTCAAGATCATCACGAATCCACCAAGTTCCCTCTAGATCATCATGAATCCGCCAAGTTCCCTCAAGATCATCACGAATCCACCAAGTTTCCTCAAGATCATCACGAATCCACCAAGTTCCCTCAAGATCATCACGAATCCACCAAGTTCCCTCAAGATCATCATGAATCCACCAAGTTCCCTCAAGATCAACACGAATCCACCAACTTCCCTCAAGATCATCACGAATCCACCAAGTTCCCTCAAGATCATCATGAATCCGCCAAGTTCCCTCAAGATCATCATGAATCCACCAAGTTCCCTCAAGATCATCACGAATCCACCAAGTTTCCTCAAGGTCATCATGAATCCACCAAGTTCCCTCAAGATCAACACGAATCCACCAAGTTTCCTCAAGATCATCACGAATCCACCAAGTTCCCTCAAGATCATCACGAATCCACCAAGTTCCCTCAAGATCAACACAAATCCACCAAATTCCCTCAAGATCATTATGATTCGATCCCACAACCCCCCACGCTCATCATGATTCTCTCAAATCGTGGCAATCGCAGACATCAAGCCCAAGAGTTAACCTAGGATTACAGCAAAAAGAACACACTTTTTTTTTACACTGACAAAAATTCTATTATAAATGAGCAAATGGCCTCCACCATCCTGAACAAAGGTTAGCATTGAGGAAAGCCCACTAGCTGATTGGAGCAGGTGCACAACTGCCACTTTAGTCCATTTCTGGTCACAGAGCAAAGTGGCCTCGCAAAGTGTATCCCATGTAATCCTTTAGAAAATAGGATTAGATAAAAACTCAGGCCTGTGATCTGATAGAATGCTGTATGGAGTCTAGGATTAGAGTTAATCCAGACTCTACAGAGGTCAGGCACTCCGCCTTCATAAAGAGAGCAGCTGGAGGAAATGGCAACAATTTAAAACATGTCAGGTCTCTTTATAGAGACAGAGAGCAGAGGGGTAGACAAAGCAGATTTGATCTCACTGTAATTGGACTGGTCGTGTTTTGTTCGGTCGAGACACTGGACACTGTCTATTTTCGAGAATGCTCTGTGTGGATCCGGAAGAACAAGAGAAAAATGGTTAAAATATGTCTTTAGAAGAAAGGCCACAAGAGTGGAAGAGCTGAAAAGAAAAGGATAGTGAGAACAAAAGAAAAATGGAAACAGAGAAGCCATTAGCATGGAATCCATTAGCGGTGGATTCAGACCAATAACACAAATTATATTCAAGTGATGTTTTCAGCTTAAACATTCTGCAACACAGTTACATTTCCTCAGACATGAAAGGTTATATTCAAACTTCAAAATATTGGCACCTTATTACTTATATTTGGGGAAGCCTTAGTGAGCAAGATCTTCCTGGCAGGTTTACCCTGTTCCAGATTTTTGGCACTTTTATTTCTTTAAATGTTTTATCAACAAAGACATCAAGAGGTATTCTGTCATTATAAGCAATCGGATTCCCTCAAACATGAAAGTGTGTTTGCACTTTTAAAAAAATCCCTCAGGGCTTAATGCTGTTTAACTTTTTTTTTTTGTTTTGTTTTTTTGTTTCTCAATCACTGACTCACCGAACCGCTTAATCCTGCTAAGGTCACGGTGAGGTTGGCGCCGACACTATGTGAAGTCAGGGTGCCCCCTGAACAGTTCGCTAAACCATTCGTGCTCACATCCACACTTAGCGGTATTTCTTTGGGCTTTTGGAGGAAACCAGACAACCTGGAGGAAACCCGCGCAAGCACAGGGAGAACATACAAACTCCACACAGAAACGGGGACTCAAACCCAGGACCCTCTTCCTGTGAGGCGGATGTCCTAATGCTCTCGGTTTTTTGTTTCCGGAGAGAAATAAGTGATTATTTATAAGAGTTGCCTTTTGCGAATTCTCTTAAAGAGTGGCTATATGAAATTCTGGGGTTGTTATGAGACTCTATACTACATTCATTCATTCATTCATCTTCTGAACTGCTTATTCCTAATTAGGGTCGCGGGAGGCTGGCGCCCATCTCAGCCGACTCTGGGCGAGGGCGGGGTACACCCTGGA
>JAQMYF010000024.1:8219208-8235688 GCA_030014195.1 Neosilurus mollespiculum
GGATGGATGGATGGCTATGTGATTGGAGAAATGAATAGATAGTTGGATAGATGGATGGAAGGATGGATGGATGGATGGCTATGTGATTGGAGAAATGAATAGATAGTTGGATGGATGGATGGATGGATGGCTATGTGATTGGAGAAATAAATAGATAGATGGATGGAAGGATGGATGGATGGATGGCTATGTGATTGGAGAAATGAATAGATAGTTGGATAAATGGATGAAAGGAAGAATGGATGGATGGATGGCTATGTGATTGGAGAAATGAATAGATAGTTGGATAGATAGATGGATGGAAGGATGGATGGATGGCTATGTGATTGGAGAAATGAATAGATAGTTGGATAGATGGATGGAAGGATGGATGGATGGATGGCTATGTGATTGGAGAAATGAATAGATAGTTGGATTGATGGATGGATGGCTATGTGATTGGAGAAATGAATAGATAGTTGGATAGATGGATGGAAGGATGGATGGACGGCTATGTGATTGGAGAAATGAATAGATAGTTGGATTGATGGATGGAAGGATGGATGGATGGATGGCTATGTGATTGGAGAAATGAATAGATAGTTGGATAGATGGATGGAAGGATGGATGGATGGATGGCTATGTGATTGGAGAAATGAATAGATAGTTGGTTAGATGGATGGGAGTAAATGTTGAATTTGTTGCGATCACCTTTAGGACGTTAGGTTCCTAAAGAAGGGTTAATAGTTATGATCTGTTAAATTTCAGCTCAGATCTAAGTACTGTGTGTATAATCTGATTAATGTGTGCAATCTGTAACATACAGCACTGAGTGAAAGAACACCTTACATCATATACCGCCAGACGTCAAGAAGGGAAAGAAAAAAGTTGACTCCAGAAACAGCATGTGAGTGCTGTAATAAGTGTCAGTGCTAACAATTATTATGACAGAACATCATCATACTTTTATCTACTCACACACATACATACATACACACAAACACACACACACACAGTCTTGTTTTCATAAATTTAGGGCAGCGGTGGCAAACTCATTTTCACTGAGGACCACATCACTAAATTTTGAGGTCATTGAGGACCAAATAATCACGGAACATCTATTCAAAAATGGCAACCACAAAATCTGCATGGCAAAATCATTAGTCTTGGTAGTTGTCCTCTTTTCCTTTATTCACTTTCCTTTCCTGATAATGTTAGCTTGCAAACTTTTTGAGTCATAAATGATTATCTGTTTACTTGAAATAGGTGGCCAGCTAGTGGAAGGATGATGAATTACGTTTCACGGTAATGGGTGATGTACGGTAATTGTATTCTTTAAAAACTCTCGCCGGCCACATGAAATGAGTCGGTGTGCCGGATTTGAGTTTGACCCCTGTGCTTTAGGGGGATAATACATAAACCTACATTAATTTCCTGGAGGTGTACCCTAACCCTAACCATACCCACTACTTACCTAACTCTAACCCTTACCTTAACCTTAACCTAACCACCAGACCTTAACCATAAAACATGTCTTCACCTTAAACTGTAATGATTTACATTATGGGGACTTGCATTTTGTCCCTTAAAGGAAGACAAGACCCCCATAATGGGACTGTGTCACTCTGGAATGCATGGTGACATTTTTATGTAGTCACGGGGACATGCAGGACTTGCAGGACATGCAGGAGTTCATCCACACTGCAAATAAGCTACTGAGACCAAAACCACACACGTTTCATTGGACTCAGCCTTGTAACACATCCGATCTGTAAGGACCTGCACTCTGATTTGAGAGAGCATTCATGACATCATGCAGACTTTTTTCCCCTATAAAATCATTAGTTCTCAGTTGATGACAGACTGGAGAGTCCTGTTTCCTTACTGAACCACAGCTGTGTTGATGAGGACTGAGATTAGACAGATTAGGTCCTCAATGCAGTTTCTGGCAGCACGTGTGCTGTTCTGTGTCAATACTATATGACCTGATTACTGATAGAACCGATAATTTTATGACGTCTCTTTCGAGTTGTATTAGACAATGTGGGTAGTAGATAAAGACAAACAACAGTTATTATATGAAGGTACACAGTATATGGATGATTATGCAGTATTTATATGCATGAAAGTACGTGCATGTGATTCCACTCCACATCTTGAAGTTACACGGGGTACACCCTGAACAGCTCACCAGATCATAGCACAGCCAGCACACACACACACCCAGTCACACTCACACTCACACCTAGAGGCGATTTGGAACAGCCAATGAGTCTTATATGCATGAATTTGGACTGTGGGAGGAAACCAGAATACCCCGAGGAAACCCACGCAAACATAAGGAGAGAAGGCAACTACACACAGAAACGCCCAAGCCCGCGACTTAATCCCAGGACCTTCCTGCTGTGAGGCAGACGTGCTAACCACTACGCCACCATGTCGCCCAAAAGTGCAAGAAGGCAAGAAGGTCCTGAATTTGAGCCCCAGTGCCCAGCGAGGGTGTTTCTGTGTGGAGATTGCATGTTCTCCCCGTGCTTGTGTGGGTTTCATCTGGGTGCTCCAGTTTCCTTCCGTAGCCCAAAGATTTGCACAATAGACTATTTTTTCTTTTTTTTTGTTAACCCTGTGATAGTCTGGCGAGCTGTTTAGAGTGTAGCCCATCTTCACCCAGTGTCAGCTGGGATGGGCTCCAGCCTTCATGTGACCCTAATAAAGAATAAACAGGTTCGGAAACTAATACTAAAGCCCGCTCATGTGATATATATTGTGATATATATATATATTTTTTTTTGCCCCTTGACTGCTCCTATAGTTGTGGCCTGTAATTCACTTTTACACCACCATCGTAAATACAAATCATGCTTCAAGCACCCCTCATGGACAGCTGTACGCATGCATTTGTTGACAAGCTGAAGGATAAAGACAATGTCAGAAGCCAAAGAAACATAAAACATGTTGACTGACAGGGCAGAGTAATAACACAGGCTTTAAGGGGGAAAAAAAGGAGTCCATAATGTTGTGCATGTTCTTTGCTGAAATTAGATGTTACTTACCGCTTCTACCAGCATACATGAAATTAGGTGTGCAACAATAACATGAGAGTGAAACTAGACTGGCAAGATGGAATCCAGGGTTTCTGTACAAATCTTTTCAGATGTATTTGTACTAACCACAAACGAAACTCGAAACACAGAATTATTTCTTGAAACTTTATATACTTGAAGTAAACATGCATGCTCACATATTTTCTGTCTCGCAGCATTTAAAGCTCACACAAGTATTGCAAACAACTCAGAATAGTAGCACGCTTAGGGGTGGTCACACTAGAGGTACGATTGAAAAGTGACTGATGCGAATCGATTTTTTTTAAATTTATTTTTATTTTTGCGAATTTTGAAATTTGCGTCAGGATGTTTTCTGACTCCACATGCATGCAAATATTTTGTAGCTTAAATACATATATTGCGCAAAAATCGTGAGAAGGTCACGCAACAATTTTTGCGACTGTTTTGCAAGATGATTGGCGGAAAAAGAAAATCTCCCATCGTAAATCAGTTGCGTTCACGAATACTATTCGCTCTTTGCGAGTTATTAGCGTGAACAAAATGCGAATAAAATATAAATGATGACAGAATAAACGGAATATTGCGGAAGTCTCAAACTTTCCGCGTGGAAGCCTCCAACTTGTCGCTTTTCCTTGCGAACGAAAAACGAATAATTTGCGAGCAAAACGGCAACTCCGTGTCAGAGCCTCGATTTGCAACAATTTTTCAAATGAATGCCACATGACAAAATTGAGAAAAAAAAAGTGACAGCCGCGGATTGCCATTTAGTGTGATCACCCCTAAGCAAATATAATCAGAACTATAGACAATATGCTGCTAACACTAGCATAATCCAATGCTGTGGGATGCTAACAAGCAAAAAACGGCTAGTTACCTTACTAAACATCGTTGCCCCGTCACAAAGTGATGCAAGCTAGCCAAAAAAGCTACAAATGAATGACACAAAAGCACATATTAATCCAGAGTGATTGATGGGCCATGTGGTGCCATAAAGCATTAAACTCCCATCAAAATCAATCACATTCCAACTGCGTTCTCAAAAAATTTGGTGGACGCAGTAGGTATTTCTGCAATGCATTAGGAACGGAGCAGAAACTGAAAAGGACATGGTATAGTCTTTATGGACCTGGATGACGTGGTTAAACAAAATGAAAAAAAAAAATGATTATAAGAACATGAGTTAATAAAGACATTATGTAATTAAAACCTAGCGGGGACTTCAATGACATAGTATTAGTAAGGTATGGACTTCATGAATGTGGATGTGGATACAAATAAACTTGCAGAATGAAAAGAAAAGGTGAAGCACATGGTGCAGTGTGGATGCAGTGAGAACCTGGCATGAACATTGCTTAACTTTTTTACGTTTTGA
The DNA here is from genome assembly GCA_030014195.1 of Neosilurus mollespiculum. NCBI lineage: Eukaryota > Metazoa > Chordata > Actinopteri > Siluriformes > Plotosidae > Neosilurus > Neosilurus mollespiculum. The sequence goes on from JAQMYF010000024.1 coordinate 8,223,625, forward strand.
CTACACCCACACATTTTCAGGATGCAGTGTGGTCTTCATGGTCTTCGTCTGAGTGTGACGAGGGGTTACGCCGTTCTCCAGAGAGTTGTTTGGGGTGCTCTATCAGGGTTACATTCTGCTATAAATGGCAAACTGGGATGGAAGGCAAGCCCTTCTCCCTAGAAAAGTCAGTGTACCATCAAAATAATTTCAAGCTGATAATTTAAAGCTAAAATTCCAACGTAATGCTGTGTTCAATTACTTCTATATAAAAACCTTATTTTATAAGAAGCTTATTCTATAATTATGATTTGGTCTCCTCATGATTCTCTTGGCTTACAGAATTGAGAACTTGGTATTATTATTAATATTATTATTATTATTATTATTATTATTATTATTATGTAAGTGACTTTTCATGCTAAATATTTCAAATAAAACTCAAAAACTATTATACCGTGAAATACTGTCGAAGAGTGAAAACCTGACTGATAGAACAGAAATAATTCCATGTCTTAGTGAAGATTGTTGAATGCTCTACTTATTGAGGAAAGGAATAGGAAAAAGACCCAAAGTTATTTTGGCTAACTCTGATACAGGAAGGCTGATTAGTTCAGATTGAACAAGAGCCATACTGCCAAATAGCGTAACATATTGATTTCATATCCCGACACACACAAAGACACACACACACTCAGGGATTTTTTTATTTTTTTGGAAACTATAATACTGTTAATATAAAATCTACTGTACTGTACAGTTCTTGTCAACAGCAAGACAACATCAAGAGATGATCTGTTTAGATGATAGTCCTAATCATGAGTCACTGTCACACACACACACACACACACACACACACATGTAGTCATAGTCTATAATTCAATGTCACTACTTCTTGACTTGCTTGTTCAGGTTTGGTAATGAATCCCTGAACATCAAATATTCTAAAACTCATCTATACTACATAGGAATAGTGCACAAACAGTAGCCGAACCATTACCTGGTTCCATTCACACACACACACACACACACACACACCTTCACGTGTGTTTACAAAGCCACAAGAGTGGATATCATGATAGCATGAAGATGGAGTTGAATAACAGAATGAACCTCTGCATGTGTAAAATATGTTCCATTTCCCCTCCATCATCCTCTACAGCTCTAGCTCTCTGCACTGATTCCAGATGTGTCAAGCTTGCCAGCTTGTTCTCCAGTTCTAGACCTGGCTTGGACTGGCCTCCAATCAGACATGCAGTGCTGAGGAAATGTAAGAAGATTACGCACATGGACGAAAATGAATGGAAAGTTCCCTGGCATAACAACAACAATAACAACACCACCACCACAAAAATGCTACTCAACACCACCGTCAACATCACCAATCCCAACACCAAAACCCCAACACCAGCACCACCATCGACAGCTACATTAAACATGTCAACAATATTAGCACATTAAGACTAACAACAAGAGTAACACCACCAACAACACCAAAAACACCACCACCACCAACAACAACAAAAATACCAGCAAGAAGACCAACAAACACAGGTTCAGCAAGAAAAACAACATTAACATCATAACCTACAACCATGCCACCACCATCAACAACATCAAAAACACCAACAACAAGGACAACAAACACATCTTCATTAACAACATTAACATCATTACCATGCTACCACCACAAACAACAAGACTAACACCAACAACAAGGCCAAAAACACCAACAAGAAGGCCAAAAAAATACAGGTTCAGCAACAACAACATTAACATCATCACCATCAATATTGCAACCACCACCGACAACAATACTAACACCAATAACAACGACAAAAAAAACACCAACAACACCAAAAACACCAATAAAAAGGCCAATAAATACAGGTTCAGCACCAACATCCACATGAACATCATAACCAACAACCACGTGACCACCATCAACAACAACAATACCAAAATACACCAACAAGAAGGTCAATAAAACAGGTTCAGCACCAACATCAACATGCATATCATAACCAACAACCATGCAACCACCATCAACAACATCAAAAACATCAACAACAAGGCCAACAATTACAGCTTCAACAACAACCATGACACCACCACCAACAACAAGACTAACACCACTTAAAACATAGAGACCACCAAACACAGCTTCATCACTACCACCACCAACAACAACTATGACACCACTAACACCAACAAAAACACTAGTAGATAGACCAACAAACGGCTTCATCAGCAAGACCAACAACAAAAACAACATCACAGGTACCCAGAGGAACCCGGCACAAGCATGAGAACATGCAATATCCACACAGAAATGCCCTCACTGAGCCTGGGACTTGAACCCAGGACCTCCTTGCTGTGAGGCAGACGTTCTAACCACTGTGCCACCGTGCTGAACCCTGTTTATTTATTTAGTCATTTAGAGCGTGCAGGCAAACATCTGTTGTGCGTGACGAATATTGGACTGTGGGTGGCAAACATCTTTTTCATGATTTTAGCTCTCGTTATTTCTTACTCTGATCCCAACTTACACACAGATCAGATCTGATAGACTTCAGGCACCGAGCCCCAGATCGCATGTACTCTCTGGCTCAGCTCGCAATCTGCTCACAATTCCACCCACCATCCTGAGAGACCAGAGAGCCACAACAAAGACCAGACTGCATGTGTTTATATACAGCTGGAGGACAAGGCAAAGAAAATCTGGTAGCTCTGTTATATTGTAGGGGATATATATTTATTTTGGCCGGCGTGCTCTGACTCCGCTTGTCAGTACAAATCAATACAAAGTGCTTCTGATTGATCGTCTTCATCCACACAAAATCACCAATGGGTGTGGTCACTTCCAGGATAACTCCGCCCCTGTGCACAGTTCATGCATGCTCGCAGGATGATTGATTGGGGTGAGAATTATCTAAATTGTATGCTGTGGCCTTCACAGTTTCCAGAACTCGACTCGGTTGAACACCTGTGAGAAACGTTCGAGTGACATGTTAGACAGCATGCTAAGTACACTGACCATGAGAATTTATTTGGGGAAAATGATATTCATGAATCCAGTACTCATCATTCACTCACTCCCTCATTTGCTGAACCACTAAAACCTATAAGGGTCACTGGGAGGCTGGAGCCTATCTCAACCCACAATGGTAGAAGGCGGGGTGCTGCCTGAACAGCTTGCCAGACCATCACAAGGCCAACACTCAACTGTTATGTTGCTTCTTTCTTTCGTTTATCATGAGTCAAAATGTAAGTGTATGGGAAAGACAAGAATAAGTTGGGAGTCAGTGTTCTGTGTTCGCTTGTTCTTCCGCTTGACCATCTTTCACCCTTTCATCCTGTATTTTCTGTCCATTTGAATTGCACAGCAGGGGCAGTCACGTGCTTTTGAGAGGATTGTGCGTGTGTGTGTGTGTGTGTGTGTGTGTGTGTGATTGGCAGAGAGGGAGAATGCAAAAGAGACTTGAAGTGGAAAGACCACATGCCACTTTCTGCATGCACATTAATCATGTTGCTAAAGTTGCCCTGTCAACACCTGTCTAAAAAAAATAGAAATTTTTCCCAGAAAGCAGCAAAAGTGGTGCAAAGAAATGTGCACCAACATGCATGCATCAGCCTAAGACTGGCTGTGAAAGCAAAAATGTAGCTCCATCTATGTGCAAAATGCTTAGCAGCTCTAATAGAAAGGAGACACATTGAAAGAAATGAGGTGAGAACCTTCAGTACTGAAAAACCAGAGCAAGCCACAGTCTGTTTTCCCTCAAACCATTGATCATCCAATTACCCAGATCTGAAGTCAAATGGAGAGCAAGAAAACAATAATACTGTGCAATAATAATTCTAAAAATAATAATAATTCTGCCTGCAACAAGTCAGCTAATCATCACTTCTCACAATACACTCAGTCTCGTACTTGGTGTTTACATTTAAAGCATTTGGAAGACGCTCTCATCCAGAGCGACTTGCAATTATCATTATTTTTAAACTGCTGAGCAACTGAGGGTCAAGGGCCCAAAAATGGTGAAAGTGGGGATTGAACCGCTGACTTTCAGATAAGTAACCCTTATATAATAAGTAGGTCCTGGGTTCAATTCCCAGACTTGGCAAGGCGTTTCTGTGTGGAGTTTGCATGTTTTCCCCGTGCTTGTATGGGTTTCCTCCGGGTACCCCGGTTTCCTCCCACAGTCCAAAGACATGCAGATTAGGCAAATTCACTGTTTTAAATAGCCCCACAGTGTGAAAGTAAATTGTCGTGTGTGGCTTGGCCCTGTGATGGTTCTGCGAGCTGTTTGCACAGAGTTGGCTGAGATAGGCTCCAGACTCCCCATGACACTAGTAGAGGTAAGCAGTTTGTCAAAAGAAAAATAAATAAATTAATGAATGAAAATAAAAAAGTAACAATTATGCCTTCATTCCAATATATTTTAATTGTGCTTCAAGCATTTTATATATATGTATACATATATTAATTCAATATATATGTTGTTATATTTAAGATATAAAAAAAAAAATTATGTTTATAAAAAGGAAAGGTGCAAATGAGAGGATTTGGGGAAAAAACGATTTTTATTTTTATTTTTTTGAAAAGTGAAACTGTAAAATAATTTCCTTGTTCAAAATCTATGTAAGGATAACAAACAATTAACTACGGTAATTTTTGAGGGGATACACCAGTCTGTGTTTATGTTTGTTAGCTAGACTAACAACTACCAAATTAGTTAGCATACTAACGTCAACTGCTAGCTACCAACAATTGGGGGGTGATCACACTAGAAAAGCTACTGACTCAAATGGCAATTCGCAGCTGTTTCTCTTCATTCTCAAATTTGTCGTGTGACATTTACTGTATTGCATTTCGGTGGCCTGGTTCGTGAACTCATTGCAAAAAATTTCAAACATGTTTGAAATTTCCGTAAATGTCCCAAGACAAGGCTCTGACGTGGAGGAGTCTGAAACTCTCCTCAAACAGTCCGCACATGTCATGAGAAGGTCACAACGTTGTTGATTTGGTCACAAATTATTTGTTTTTCATTTGCAAGGAAAAGCAACAAGTTGGAGACTTCCATGCGGAAAGTTTGAGAAAAGTTTGAGATTTGTTGGCATCCACCATAGTCTGTGTATTTGGTCATCATTCGTATTTTATTCAAATTTTGCTTGTGTGAATAAAAAGCAAATAAAAAGCAAATAAAAAGCGAATGGTTTGAGAACAAAAAGCGACTGATTTATGACAAGAATTTTGCTTTTTTTTCTGGCAAACATCCGCAAACCAATCGCAAATTACTCTCAAATCTGTCGCAAATTCTTGCATAACTTTCCCACGATATGTGTATTTAAGCCGCAAAATATTCGCTTGCATGTGGAGTCACAAAATTTCTTTAAGCAGACATAAGCTCTTCTTAGAGATCCAGCAATATTGCTGTAACCCTCGTTTTGCTGGCTGTGGTTAGTTACACTGAAAAATTGAAAGCCACACTTGGGTGTGTTTGGGTGTTTACACAGCGAGCCAGCAGGTGTGATGTGTGGCATCTACTGTAAAGCCTGGAAGACCAGGGACTAGTGGCGATAGAAGGTTCCTGCTTCACTGCCCCACATGCTTTAAAGATGAGGGAAAACAGGAAAAGCTGCTGAGCAGTGGGTCTGTGTGATCAGAAATTTGTTGGAGGAGAAATTTAAGATAAGTGGGAATTGATTCTAGGCAGAAAGACACCCAGATTGGAGAGGTTTAATCAGTGGCACACCGCATCACATTTTCTGTTACATTTTAACCGCTAATGAACCAACACCATGGATGCCTGTTCTCTAGCCTTGGCTCTCAGAACTGAGGAGAACAGAAGGAATGTCTGTGATAGAGTGTTTTTGAGGGAGCATTAACGGTGGCACTCGTACCCATGACAGGCACACAGCAGTCGTTTTCATCACCGCCTGATGAGGAATTCCCAGCTGTCGCACTTCAAAGCTGCACTGAGTGGACTTTACTGAGAGGACTTAAATCCTCCCAATAATGTGAAGAAGTTACACCCCGTCACCATGTTACTGCATGCACGCACACACACATGCACACACACACACACACACACACACACACGTTGAAGATTAGCTGAGAAATTTGAAGCTGTCACAAAGTTGGCTTCATTTAAAAAACAGTGAAATGAGTTATGATCGCTGACATCTGAAAAGCAGCCACACAGAACAGCACAGTGACACTGACATATTAGTGTTAGGAGAAACACAGCACTTTGGTGAAGATCCTGAATGCTGAGCCTGTGTATATTTCTGAGTGTTTTACCCGAGAAAGAAAATTATTACGCGGTAAAACTTTATGACACGTAACAATATCTCATGAAGCATTCATAAGATAACAGGCTACAAAAAATAAAAATAAATAAATAAAGAGTAGCTTTATCACATTCATACAATTATTCATTCATTTTCTAAGCCGTTTAATCCTAATTAGTGTCGAGGGGAAGCTGGCACCCATCAGTTGTAACACATTCTAACAAAATGCATTATTGCCAATAATAGGTAATACACCGCTAATAATTTTTTTTAAAAATGTGACATGGCATAAAATGCAACGATCTGCAAATTCAATAAAAATATATTTTATTCACAGTAGAACAAAGAAAAAATGTCAGATGTTGAAAGTGAGACATTTTACTTACTATTTCATGCAAAATATCAGCTTATTTTGAATTTTTAACAGCAACATGTCTTAAAAAAAACCCTGCGACAGGGTCAACAAAAGGCTGGAAAAGTAAGTGGTACTAAAAGAATTTGGTGCAGAACCACCAGGTCCTGTAGTACCTTTTTCCATATGCCATCAGACTGCCGAACTAAAATTGCTGCTCAGACACACGTTCCTATACTGGTCACCATGTCCTTTGTGCACTCCTTCACAGCTTGTCAATTTACTTCGTATCACATACAAACAATCTTCTTTAAATTATTTGTGCGTTTTGCACTACAGGAATTCTGCAGGTCACATTTTCATAGTGTTTTGCCCTATTGTAAATTCCACAGGTCACTTTGTAGTATTTTTGCTGCTATCTATATCTACAGTTTCTATATCTCAACTGCAGTGTTGTACACTTGCTGTATACTGAATGACAGTAAAGTTGTCTAAGTCTAAGAAAGTCTAATAAACAGCTGGAGGAACATTTTGCAGTTGATCTGGTTAATTGGCTGCAGGTCTGTTACATGACCGGGTATAAACAAAATCCTGCTGAATTTATAACTGCATTATAAACAGTCATGAGCCGATCATGGAAATCACTGCATGGGTTCAGGAACACATCCAGAAATCACTGTTTCTGTTGTTCGACACAGAAGCTCCTCGTTTCTTTGTTTCAGGGTTATAGTCATAGCAAAACACCTGAAGGTGCAACAAGGCCTGGAAAAAGTACACAGCAGGTGTTGTGTTTGTTCTACAAACCTCACAGGAGGTGGTTTATATGTTACACTCACACACTCTCCTCCACTGGGTCCTGCTGCTTAAACCTTCTACTCCATATGCACTAATATCTCCATAGGGTAAAGGCATTAACACAGGGGCAGCATCTGTGCATGTGTTTGTACAAGGGGTGAATGCACCGAGGAAGGGGGATTTGTTAATCACATTAACTCCTGTATTGATATATAAAGGGACTTGGATATATAAAAGCTTATTGAAAATGCATATGCGTTTCAGCACCTTGTGGCTGAGAGTTAAAAGAGTTTGCATGCATGCCACTCTATACCATGCTTGTTCAGCTTATTAAAAAAAAAAATCTAATTGCCCCCAACATCCCAGCAAGCTTTCTCCATTAGCCTTACAATTTCCTCGGCCAGGCTCCCAGACACATGAGAACACTTCAAAGAACACTGGGGTGAATGGACTTAGTGTTTTTAGGGGGCCCCTGGTGGTCCGACTTCTCCCCTCCTCATCTAAATGAACCCAGCCTGGGCATCTCACTGACCCATGGATGGAGGAAAGAGAAGGAGAAGAGACCAGATGACAAAAGCTGGTGGGGAAGGAAAAATGCACAGGTGTTTTTGGTGAAAGTGCATGTAACAACAGCCGCTGCAATCATAAAAGGAAAAATATATATTTTCACAATCCTTTCAAAACACTTAGTACTGTTTGGGGTTTACTCTTGCCCGTACGTATAATGTAACAATTTATACCCCTCTATCCTGTGTTACCGGACGGCACGGGTGGCATAATGGTTAGAACGTCCACCTCACAGCAACAAATCCTGGGTTTGAGTTCCCGTGTGGAGTTTGCTCCCCGTGCTTGCGTGGGTTTTCTCCGGGTACTCCGGTTTCCTCCCACAGTCAAAAAACATGCACAGTAGGATAACTGGCTGTTCCAAATCACCCCTAGGTGTGAGTGTGAATGTGAATGGTTGTACGTGTGTTACCCTGCAATGGTCTGGTGAGCTGTTCAGGGTGTACCCCGCCTTCGCCCAGAGTCGGCTGAGATCCCCCCGTGACCCTAGTAGGATTAAGCGGTTCGGCAAATGAGTCAGTCATTGGGTGAGTATGTCTCCTGTGTTATATAATTTTACATGTTTTATCCATGACAAAGACGGGTCAGGTGAGCCTTGCGAACTCAAAGTATATACTACACAGAAACACCAGTAAACCGCACATTGTGGAGTTGTGTTCTCACCTCCACTCAGTTTTAATATTTCCTACATGGAAATTAAAGTTGGATAATGATGATGGCACCTAGTCCAAGTGACCCTGGCAAACTGTGAATGCCTGTTGTTTTGATTTAAGCATTATCCACTCAGAATATTGTTTTGTTATTCCCTTGTATAATATTAACTAACAACAATTAGTCATGCAATAATATTTGTGTAATCTCATCGACTCCTGGATGTTCGGTTTGCTACTTGTCATCATATTAGACTTTAATTTATTTATTTTTTTGTTTGTTTTTTTTTTAATTCGCTGTAAGGCTGGCGTCCACCTTAGCCGACACTGGGCGAAGGTGGGGTACACCGTGAACAGTTTACCAGACCACCGCAGGGCAACACACACATGACCAGTCTCACACACACACACACACACACACACACCCCTAGGGTAAATTTGTAATAGCCAATTAGCCTAATGTGCATGGTTTTCACTCTGAGAAGAAACCTGAGTACCCAGAGGAAACCCATGCAAGCACAAGTAGAACATGCAAACTCCACACAGAAACACCTGGGAATCAAACCCAAGTGCCTTCTTGCTGTGAGGTGAACATGCCAACTACTACATGACGGTGCCGCCACTTGCTTTTATGTTTCAGTATATAATATCCGACAGCAAGGAAGACAAAATAAAGTTTCTGTTTTGTCCCCTGGGTTTAAAGGAAATACATATTCTAAAAAAACAGTCAGGCAGGTCTACTCTTCTGAGCTGGATATGCTTTAAACTACATATAGTACATACTTATACCTTCCACAGTCTTATCAGGGAGAGAACATGGATTTAAGCATGTAAGTAACCCAGTGGTGAATCCATGAGCATTTCCCTGCATAAGTATTACTTTTGGATTAATAACAAATCAAGCCTTATGAATCTGTAAAATTTGCTTTGTATGCTGGACGGTTGCTTAAAACATTCACTGGCCAAACTGGTGTGTTGAAAGACACTAATGACAAAGATCACATAGAGCTTTTGTTTTGGAATTTGTGGAAGCAGAACATTGGGATGTTCAGTGTTTGCTTTGCGGTTGCCATGTTCTCCGTGTACTAATCAGAGTTTCATCATACAACCATGTGAGCAAAGGGAAGTTTAGATAATATTCCAGTTTGCTGATGGTAACATGAAACTCGTGTCCCTCTCTCGGCTTCCCCTCGGTGCCCTTGCAGTTAAGGTCAAACAAACCAGGTTTGAGGAGTCAGCCATTTGTCAGCACATCAAGCAAATGTCAGTTGCCATGCAGAGAAAATCCCAAATCCTAATGGACCATTACATCTTGGAGGCCTTGAGTAGTTGTATAAGTTTTGGCGACATGATTCTATTGATATAACAGGACCTCATCTGGGTCTTCATGGTGCCAAGCTGATACACAATAGTTTCCTCTCTTATTATAGACTGCACAGATGAGGGAAGAGGTTGGGGAAGTGAGGGCCGTTTGACTAATGACTACACCATACGTGGGTTCTGGCTGCACTCAAAAGAATCAGAGATGGGAAAGCTTTCAGCTTCTAAATGAGGCAATGAGATTCTCACAGCTGCTGGAGGCTAACGACAATGCTGGTTAGTCCAATCACATATGGACCATAGGGTTAGGCGATGGGATGTTTGTTTCCTGCTGTGCCGCTTTGATGGAAACCTGCAACGGCAGACTTATAGAAAGATCAGAGGAGGAGAGGTGGAGTGAGAAAGCCAAGAGAGGACAGGAAGGTCGCTGAGATCTGGCTTCAAAAGAATTCCACAGTTCGACCACTGTGGCACCTGTGTTTCGTGTGTACTAATTTTGATCATGGTTTGAGTCCTGTTTTTTTAATGTCTCTATACTGTTAAAACGGGTGAATATCTGACTGCAGCCTTGAAACGTCTCGGTGTTTGGACAGCGGAGAAAGGATGTCTGTAGCACAGCTGGAAACACACAATGTGAATATGAGGCAATCAGAGCAATCACACAGGACAGAAGGAAAGAATTCATCTTCGTGTCTTGTATTCCCTGAAGACCCTTCATGCCTTCGCAAATCTTGGCACATGTGCACATCAGTAAGAGAAAATATACAAAACTGTTTAAGGCTAAAAGTACAAAAAATGTATTGTTTTCCTCCCAAAAGCAATTTTGTCTCTCGGAGGGTGACAGCAGTGCGACTCGGTTCAAAGACAGAGTGCGGAACAGAGATGTACTCAATCATGGATCTACACTAATAGCTCTATCTTACTCCGTGTCGCTGGAGTGCATCCCAGGAAAACTTGGCACGGAGGGGGAGAATTCACTCCAGATTGGATGCTATCAATCGCACACATGGAATCTCGTATATATCCAAGCCTACGGACAATTTAGGGTAATTTGCCTACCTGACCAGAGATCCTGGAGGAAACCCAAGCAGATACAAGGAGAAAATGCAATGCACTCCCCATAGACAGTAACTGGAGCTGGACTGTGAAGATGCAACATTACCTATTACACCATCGAAGATGTACTTAGTTGACAGGATTGAGAAGGAGTTGACAGAAGCCTTCATCAATAATGTTGACTGAAATCCCTCCCTTCAAGCAGATTTGACCTTTGGATCAATTTCAAAATCGAATAGGTTTAATAACTGATTATAATGATTATATCAATGATTTTGATGGTAAAGACAGTACACGCAATCTGACTGGTCAACATGTGGGCAATACGGTGCCTATTGCCTTGCAAGCAAGCTGCACTGTGCACTGTGACCTTAATTAGCTTCTATGGGAAGAAACAAGCTGAACGCTACCTGCCACTTATTACACAAGGTTAAACGACAGCCTTTTTTTCCACTTCAGGCACTGTTGGAGTCGGTGGTGTAATGCATAAAGAGGTTGTGGGTTCAAATATGTTAGACCACCATCGTAAGAGCCCTGGGCAAGATCTTAACCACAAGCATCCCAGTAAAAATAATGGAAAGGAAACGTGCGATGGACTAGCATGCCATCCAGGAGGAGTTGAACTCCTAGTTGCTTCATGCTACTACACTTTCATGGTGGATAGTGACTTTAAGGCACTTCTGTAAGGCGCTCTGAATGAAAGTGTCTGCTAAAAGCTGTAAATGTAAATGTAAATGTTACTTGCTCCCTTCTGAACAAGGAGAAATCAGTGTCGCAACAACACTTCTGATTTGCCGACTGACACTCAGCACATAAATACTGACACAGAGTACACCATTGATGCATGCTTACAAAAAAACCCAAAAAGGACCTCAAACTCAAGATTAGGTGGGGAAGGGGGATAAAGGGAGAGACAGAAAAAGGGAGGAGGGGTGAGAGTAAGAGAGAGAGAGAAAGAGAGAGAGAGAGAGAGAGAGAGAGAGAGACAGAGAGAGAGACAGAGAGAGAGACAGAGAGAGAGAGCGCGAGAGAGAGAGAGAGAGAGAATGAGAGA
>JAQMYF010000024.1:8244531-8260870 GCA_030014195.1 Neosilurus mollespiculum
CCCCCCCCCCCCCCCCCCCCCCCCCCCCCCCCCCCCCCCCCCCCCCCCCCCCCCCCCCCCCCCCCCCCCCCCCGAGGAAAACGAAGATAAACTACAACCCAGCACCCTGTTGCAATTATTCCACATTCTGATTTTCTAAATATTTCATGGTGAACTGGTTCTTGTGGTGACTTCTTTATATGTGCATTTAGTTTTATAATCATATTTCTTTGCAAATGTTTGTTGAAGTATTATAAGTTTTAATGCTAGTCAAGATTCAGTGGCAGATAAAACTTTAAAGTTTAACAAGAATCTTTCGTAAAAAAAAAAAAAAAACCTCCTATCAGGCACTATAATTCCTTCTTTAATTACAAACACAGATAAGGAATTTGTTTACTATACAAACACAGCATTTTTTTCCACTACAAGTCTGTGATTATATTATAAATGTTATAAATACGAGCAAGTTCAGTAGGATGAAAGGAATTCAGAAAAGGATCAAGGATTGCTTCTAATATTAACCTATGGCATTATTCTGTATCTTTAGGTGTGCTCACTCACTCATTCTGTCACTCACTCACTCATTTGCTGAACCACTTAATCCCATTAGGGTCATCTCAGCCATCATTGGGCGAAGGCGGGGTGCACCCTAAACAGCTCGGAAGACCATCGCAGGGTAAATATGGAAATATATTTCAATAAATTTTATACATGTGTGTGTGGTATCTTTAGGCATATGGTATGTGTCCACTAATGTACCGTCATGCTTACTTTCTTCACGGGAAACAGCTTATTGAGTAAGAACTATAAGCTAACTTTTAAAAGATTGTTAGTTGTAAGCTGTTATTTATTTAGTCAAAATAAGAAGATATAAACTTATAATATGGCGGTACGGTGGCGCACTGGTTAGCACATACGCCTCACACAAAAAGGTCCCGGGTTTGATTTTTGGGTTTCCTCTGGGTACTCCACTTCCCTCCGAAACATGCACAGTAGGCTGATTGGCGGTTCCAAATCGTCCCTAGGCGTGAGAGTGAGTGAGCTGTCCAGAGTGTACCCCGCCTTTACCCAGAGTCAGCTGAGACGGGTGCCAAGTACTTGAAGAAAAACTTCGACTTGAAGTTGAGGACAGTTGTAATTTTGACAGCAGTCCTGTTAGCTTTGTTGAACTGTGATTAAAAAGTAAATCAACTCATTACTCATATTCATGCACTGTGATTTTACCAGATTTAAACCGTGGATTAATCGGGCAGGTTTGTTTTGAAATGCTTGTAAATTGTTCGACACTATTTAAACAATCCTCAGTTATTTCCCTTCTCTCCTCTCATTTCTCTCTCTCTCTCTGTTCTCCTGCCAAATTTACTTTAGACCCGATCTAATGTGACTGATCTGTCAATACACACCGCCATGCTGTCAGACACGGTTATACACTGTGGAGGAGTGTAAGAGACACACGCTCTGATCCACCCTATCCCTGAGACCTCGATCAGGACTATCAGCTTGCACTGAAACCTGAACAGCCACCACCACGGCTCGGATGAAAGAGGAAGAAAGCAGTGGGACTTCGGATGTCACGATAAAAAAAAAAGGGGTGAGTGCACAAAAGAAGATTATAGAAACATTTTAAAGATGGAGTGCTGTCAGAGAAAGTATCAGAAGCTGAATATCAAGTTTCGAAGCTTCAAACCTTGCCTTAGATAGTCAAAGTCATTTAAATCTAATGATCAGCCACCGACTTTTTAAAACTCCACTCACTTATTTGCTGACCATCGCAGAGCAACACAGTCCCACACACAACCATTCACACTCACACTAATACATAGGGGCAATTTGGAACAGTAAGTTAGTCTAATGTGCATGTCTTCACACTGTGGGAGGAAACCGGAGTACCCAGAGGAAACCCACGAATGCACAGAGAGAACATGTAAACTCAACACATAAACGTCCAAGTCCAGGAATCAAACCCAGGACCTTCCTGGTGTGAGGTGGATGTGATACAATGCCACGGTGCTGCCCATGAGTGCAAAAATACGCTAATACAACTAGTACATAGTTAAGCAATGTACATATAACTTAAAGGGGCCCTTTCACTAACCAGGGATATTAAATAAAGATGAATTACGGTGTTCATTCATTCATTCATTTTCTGAACCGCTTAATCCTAATTAGGGTCGCGAGGAGGCTGGCGCCCATTTCAGCCGACTCTGGGTGAGGGCGGGGTACACCCTGGACAGCTCGCCAGGCCATCGTAGGGCCATCATTACAGTGTTGTTTCTTGGAAATAAAGTAGAATCAAACACAACGTCTTTCTGAAACCATTTGCTAACTCCTGTACGCGAGTATGAATGGCTGGATGATTTTAGTAAACATTGCTATCTTTTTAATTTCACTTGAAATCGTATGCCTTCTTCAACACTTGATCTCAGACTTTTCCACGTTCTACGAATAGGTGTTGCACTGCCAAGTTATCATGTACACACAAGATCATTCCTCTGAGTAACGTGGTCTTGTTATTGTTATTGCAAACAAACCCAGAACCAAAACAAGATGTAAAACAGGTTAATAAAAAATACTAAGTCCATGAGCTGGGGCAGTTTCAAAAGGAAACCTTTGTATGAACTGATAATGGAGATAAAAGACAGAGTATATTCACTAGTGAATGGGCCCCTTTAATGCTGTGCTATCTAGACATCGGACGCAAGAAATCATGAGCAGCTGCACGTATAAATGCCACAAGATCATACAGTGGTGTTAAAAGGGACCATTTGTAGCTATGAGCTACGTCCTGGGGGACGAAGGGGTTAACTCTGGTAAAACTCTGTGTAAAATGTATTATCTGTAGGAATTCTAATAAATGGCACTAACAGTTAGTCTCTACGATAAAACTGTAGCTTCTGGTGGGGAAAAGTGAATGTGTGCGCGAGACTTTGTACCTGTATGAAGCCGCACATCACATACTCGTCAAACATCGGCAGGCTGGGCCGGCTCTCTCGGAATATGTGCAGAGTGTATATCGTCATGACGACAGGCTCCTCCCCTGACTCGTCCATCAGCAGAATGTTGATGCGGCTGTTGCCCAGGCCAAGTGGATAGTTGGCCGTTCTGAGGAAAACAACAAATAAGTTCTGAGAAACTGGCCATGACTAATCTCTCCCCCTCTCTCCCACTCTCTTAAACACACACACACACACACACACACACACACACACACATACACACACATACACACACACAGTACAAAGAAGATTATAGTGGATTAAAAGGCAGGGTCGGGTCAAAAGACAAACTAATATCTATGTTCAAATAAAGACACAATTACTGAGTCCAGCACACGCTGCCTTTATTAAAAGGAATTCTAAAGATTAACAAGTTTGTTCCTTCGTTGTTGTTTTTTTTTTTTTTGGTCAGCCTAACCTTTCTCTTTCACATTTATAATGGAAGTCTAATTCCAGTTGTTGGATATTTGGGCTTCAAAGGTCACAGAGATATTAAAATAAAATGTTACTCTGATATTTAGCCGGGAAAATGTTTTCTGTGTTTAGATTCAAGCACACGACTGATTTCGTTGAATTTCGAAGCATCCCATTCAGTTTAGTGGAGTAGTGTATAAAATACTGCCATTAAAGATAAGCAAAATGAATCCAATAATCTAATCGACCAATCAGAGGACAACAGGCCTGCGAGCAGACACGTCGGAGAAGAGACGGTGTGATTAGAACAGGAGAACTGGAAGCCCATTCACTCATTAATCATTATTTCAGTGATGAGTAGATTTTCTTTTAATATTTTAATGACTGGTGGAGTGAACACGCGTTCACTGACCTTTCGTGTGGCACCAGCTGGCTTATATAATGTCAGATCCTTATTGTTGTAGAATGGGGGCTAACATTAGGTTAAGTTACCTGAATGGCGTGAATTTGCGCTAATGATGCTAATAACATTACTACTGTCATGACATTTCAAATTTAAAAATTCCCCTCTTCCGAGTCTTCGGACGCACGCATGCTCTGTCTAATTTAAAGACAAAGTTAAACTTCTAATTATGTAATGGTGTTAAACCTATTGGAAAGTTCCTGTCTATGTAAATGTAGTGACTATCATAATACTGATTTACTTTAGTTAAATTTAAATACATAACGTATAAACATTCCTATAATTTCTGTATTTTTTAAAAGTAAAAAATACACATTATACATGACAGTGTGCGCACCTACAGGAAAACCATCGTGTGATTCAGTATAAGCCTGAAGGTGATTATTTTCCAATAACAACACACCCTGAATTAGTTTATTTCTTTTACAGCACAACACTTGGCCATCACTGATTTTTGCTTTACTAACCGAAGAACACTGTACTGTTTTGTTTATTTTATTTATTTTTGTTTTTAATTTACAACTTCCATAAAAATTTCCATTATAATTACCTTTTCTTTCTCTCTCTTGAATAACACAAACAAAAACAAAAAAAAGCAGCTAATAACGTTAGCAATAACGTCACAATATTTCCAGGAGATTGTCCTGTGGCTTTATTGATGACAGTACTCAGGCACTTGAGAAAATGATGAGTTGTCATTTTGTCACGCTTCATTGCACATGTGTAGGTCACTTTGCAAAATGTTGCACAACGTGTATCTGCACAATTTGAGGAGTGGTTTGGAATGTTCACTATTGTTAGTCTAGTGCACTTTATAGTGTCACATCTATCAAAGTCTCCGGGCAATGGGTGTGGTGGAGGCCGGGTTGAGCTACAGTGAGGAAGCGAGGTGTATGGGCTGTACACAACCCACCACCAGAAACCTGATTGACCGCCATAACATGACAGGGTCGGTTGACAACGGGCCACATTCAGGGCGAGAGAGAGTGACAACTCTTTGCAGCACTTGCGGGATCGGTTTGGCCAAGCTGTATCACCACAAATCACCGCCTGTATCACCACATACCCGATACTGACTGTTGTGACTTTCATTTTGGCGGGTGCCATTTTGTTTTGTTGTTTTTGATATGCATAATTTATTCTTGACACTTTTGTTTGTTCTTTTTTGAAGCCAACATGCTAAACAAATTATCCAGAATAAAAATTATGTCAAAAATTATGGTCTCAAAGTTTTTAATGTCAGTGTACAACAGATTGCTAGAGTTCAGTTATACCTGGGACCGCGATGTTCGTCTAGGTGAACGTGGCACCTTGCACTCACAGGTTCCGGTCTGATTCGGATCGTCACCACATCAAACGGCACCTCAGCTCGGTACTCCTTCACCCAGGGGTTAAAGAGCGGAGTTAGAACCAGAGGAGGATCGGTGTATAGCTGACGGAGATGAGGCTCCAAACACCTCCCTATGGAGGAAAATGCAGTTACATGAAAGCAAATAATAGAAAGAATAATATATAGATTGAGGCACTGCCGAAAAGCATAGCTCCCAAAAGAAAGGAATCCCTCTTGATAGGTGTCCGAGCCTGGGTTTGCTTTTTACAGATTTGTGATTCCGCTTTCATCTGTATCACCTGTCTGGTTAGTTTAATTATCCGGTTAACAAGTTCATGTTCTGACATGCTTCTGATTTTAGCATTTGCTCCAGGAACCTTTATTTACCTGCAAGTTTGCCTGCCTACCAGAGTTAGATTGTGCTTTCTTTGTTCTGTGCGAGTCTGAGTGGTGGTGTATGAGCCTTTATTTTTGGGTTTCAGCTTTGTTATTAATAATAAATCTGTTTTTTTAACTGCTGCCCATCATCATGCAAGCCACTGATACATAACAGCTAATCAGCATCAACTCAGTACCTCAGCAACCTTATTGGGTTGTTTGTAAGCAGCAATTACCTGATTCCGATGGCTGTGAATCCCACTTCTCAGGCATGTCTGGATCATCGCTGCATTAAGAAAAAAATGACAGTGAAGCCTCTCTATTAACATTCCACATTATTCTCATAAAACTGACCATTAAATCACAACCAAATATTATGGATACAATAAATTGAGTGGTTTTATTGCTCCTGTCACATTATACTATTTACTGCTCTCTCTCGCTCTCTCTCTCTCTCTCTCTCTCACACACACACACACACACACACACACACACACACACACACACACAGTCTAGTTTTGTGTTCAAATTTGTTGGGCTGAAAAGACCCAGATGTGATGCATTTAGGATTTGTTTTACAAGTTGTAGGTTCCTCAGGGATGCTGCATTGTTGTGTAATGCCGCTGTGTTCCATCCAGCCCAAATTCATCCCTCCACTTAACATAAATGGGGAAAATCTCTCACTCAGTCACTCTTAACAACAGGCCTTTGGGGAGAAGAAGCAGAGCCAGTTCTGTAATCACTTTGGTCCGGTCTGGCAGCACAAAACCTTTCCTGTCTGTTTTGCATCTGAGAGCAGCACTTATCACTTTTACTTATCAAACTCCATCCATTCTCTCTCCTAAAAACTAACATACGGAGCTCAGTGTAGAATCAGATTCAAACAACATGTGCACACAACAGCGGTTTAAATGTACATGGCAACCGGGGTGGAACATTTCTGAGGGTTATTTTATTTTATTTTATTTTAATTAAATTTTTATACACTTTATTCTTGGGGAAAAACAAGATTATGAGCTTTAAAAGCAGAGTTGAGCTAAGTAATGATTTACATATGTGATTATTATGTGGATCGAGCAGTGGCTCAGTCGCTAGAACTCTACCCTCACGGCAGGAAGGCTCTGGGTTTGACCTGTGGGCCAACTAGGACCTTTTTGTGTTTCCCCATGCTCCCCATGCCTGTGGGTACTCTGGTCAGTTCAAATTCATGCAGATTGGGCTAACTAGCTACATCTAAATTGCCCATAGGTGTGAATGGTTGTTTGTCTCTGGTGCATTAGCTCCAGATGGATAGTGAAGTTGAAGTCAACTGGGTTCCTCTGTGAAACTGTCTAATAACTAATAACTAAAGGAGCCATGCTGATATTTAAAAAAATTAAATGCATAATTGGAAAAAAATATATGTTATTAAATCGTTGATGCAGGTAAAGTCTTGGTCCCAGTAGTAGCAAATTTCAAGTAGTGTAATTTTAATATAAGCAGTGTAATGTAATGAAAGGGTATTACATGAAAGAATGAAAGAAACACAACAAATGTGTGTGTGTGTGTGTGTGTGTGTGTGTGTGTGTGTGTGTGTGTGTGAGAGAGAGAGAGAGAACGAGAGAGACCTCTGCCTGTAAGATGAGATAAGTTGCTGGAGTAGGGTTGGGAGACCTGATGCCCTCCCAGAATCCTCTGCAGTAGAAAATCTTTGAAAGACATCATACTGGAGATCAGATAAATGTGGTGATCTCGGGTAAAGCTGCCAAGGCATGTGAACATAGTCACACACATACACACAGAGAGAGAGAGAGAGAGAGAGAGAGAGAGAGAGAGAGAGAGAATACCTTAATACCAACAGTAAGGCCAAGAATGGATAAAACAGGTGTTACACGGTCAACTTGTAACAATTATTTTCCACGCAACACCGTATTGTACTCACCGTTGCAAGTTGACCCCAACCAGAACACGAGTTTTATTATTCATCATCTTGCATTGTGAGTTCATCATGTTGCATTGCGAGGTTTTGAATCCACATCAAAAGACTAGCCCAAAGGTTGCATGAAAAATCATCCCCGGCGACATGTTACACGAGGATCAAATTCTCACGCTATCATGTGTCATAGTGTATTATATACATTCTAACTTGAATTTAATGTAATTTATATGTAGGAGTTTAGTTCTTTTTTTGAGGGGGAGTTTATCACAATTTTCTCTCCTAACTTAGTTATATCCAGTTCCCACCCTTCAAGTATTGGCTTCTGTAGCATACGACCACCATCAACCAGGAAGGGCGTAAGCTGCCACCTGCCTCTTTATGAACTGCTGCATATGCATATTTGGGGCAGCCTAACACACTCGGAGGGAAAGCGCTATCCACACCCTTTTCCGAATGAGCTCACAGACGCCCATGATTGCGTGGAAATCACTGTGAGTGACAGGGAAGCGAGCCTATCCCTTTGTCCTGTGAGAGCTCGACCAATTTGCTCCCATTGACCCCCGGGCGCGGGTGGCTGCGGCATCAACCTGGAATTGATAGTCACGCACCTTGTCGATGCAGCACCCAGGAGCTGGATTTTATTTGTTGTAAGCTTCGGTGATGTCACGTACCACATGAAAGCTTCCGGATCTCTTGAGCTGCTGATGAAAGTGAAGGAGGAACTGCATTTTATCTGGTGTTAAGCACAAACTGTTTCTCTCTTCACAGCCACTGACCTGTAAACAGAAACACAGACAAGAAGTCACATATACTGTACACTACTTTTACAGTTATACAGCTATAACAAAAGGGTGAGAAAATATACACAGAGAATGTGAACTGTATAAAGTATTAATTTAATCAGTAATTACAGTGACTTATTGAGTAACTACAGTAAAAATAATAGGAACAGTATACAGTGGGGAATCAATCTGTACTTGATCAAGGTCTCTGCGGAGCTAAATTCTGTTATGTATCTTATTATTATGCACTGGTTTCAAAATCTCTTTATACCTTAACTGCAATTTCTAACAATCTAATCATATTGTCTTCAGTGCATGGTACATGTAGGGTGTGTCCGAATCCTCTCTTGCTAGGTTAACAGCCGAAAAAATTATCGCCATACCAGCTACATAGTTCAAAAGGCTTGTACCTCATCTCTTAATTGATTATGGGTGTGTTCTGGGTGTAACATGCAATAAAACAATCAGTGTGCCATCTCACATTTCCTTTAAGAGCCAGCTAGGCTTGCCCCTTGAAAGATTTGGCAGGTAGTAGGAAAGAAAATGAATCAGCACAAATTGAAGGTACCCAAAGCGAGTAGACCCTCTCACTCTACCATGAGTAGCACCATCCCCTTCCTCCACCTTCATGGCTGCAGTGCTCTTGAACAAGGCACGTAACCCCCCCGACTGCTCTCTGGGTGCCGCTGTGTGCCAGCCCACTGCTCCAAGTGTGTGTGCTAACTGTTTACGTGTGTCTGTGTGTGTTCTCATTTTGGATGGGTTAAACGCAGAGCCAAATTTCCCTTGTGGGATTAATACAGTATATTAAAATTAAAAATAATCATTATCATCAGGATTTTTTTTTACAAGTGTAAACTTCTCACTCACTCATGTCTCAAACCACTTAACCCTATTAGGGTCGTAGGGAGACTGGAGCCTATCTTAGCCAACACTGGGTAAAGGCATGGTATACATACACATACACACACACATACACGCACACACAAAGCCATTCACACTCACTTTGCTGTAAGGCAGACATGCTAACCACTACGCCAGTTAATTTTTCATATCGTAATCTTTTTATTTTTAATCTTTTGCACATGTGCATGGTGCTGCACATCCCTGTGCACTTTGTGCACCCATCCACAGTATATAGGTTCACATTATTATCATGTGGCCTGAAATACTACACTGTGGCTTCCAGGTTTTCACTGATCAGTTCTGCTCCTTCAAGATCACAACATGCCAACAATGCACTAATGACTAGACTTTATTTTAATTTCTGCACAAACGCTGGCGATCACATCAATGCAAATACTATTTATACAATTTGGCAAACTGTGTTGGTCTCCAACTTGCCCTGCGTTGGTGTTGCTTTGTGCCGGATGTAAGACGGGACCCTAAATGTTCATGGAATTTATGGCATGTGTAGGAATGTATATACAGTATCATATACCGAGCATCACTTTAAACACTTCCTCACCCCTCCAAATCGTAGCATTACTATGTTTTCAAAACACTAGGACTTCAACTATTATTTATTACTCTAGGTACGCAGACATATTCTGCTTTCAGTAAGTAAATGCACAAGTGGCTCGGTGGAGTAGTGGTTAGCATGTCCACCTCACAGCAAGAAGGTCCCAGGTTTGAGTCCTCGGCTCGGGCGTTTCTGTGTGGAGTTTGCATGTTCTCCCTGTAGTACTCTGGTTTCCTCACACAGTCCAAAGACATGCACATTAGGCTAACTGGCTGTTTCAAATTGCCCCTAGGTGTCAATATGAGTGTGAATGATTGTGTGTGTGTGTGTGTGTGTGTGTGTGTGTGTGTGTGTGTGTGTGTGTTGCAGTGCAATGGTCTGGTGAGCTGTTCAGGGTGTATTTCAGCCTCCCTGCGACCCTAATTAAAGGATTACACAGTTCAGCAAATGAGTGAGTGAATGAGTGACAAAAAAGAGACATCTTGCAGATTAGTGGGTTTATACCTACTTTTATTCCTGTATAATTTTATTTATTTTTTTTTATTTTGATATACTGTATAAATCCCGCAAGGGAAATTATTGCCTCTGCATTTAACCCATCCAAAGTGAGTACACACACACACGTAAGCAATGAGCACACACACACTCAGAGCAGTCGGCTGCCACACATGGGGCACCCGGAGAGCAGTTGGGGGTTAGGTGCCTTGCTCAAGGGCACTTCAGCCATGAAGGTGGAGGAAAGGAAGGTGCAGCTCACTTCCCCACCACCACACATTTTTCCTGCTGGCTAAGGAATCAAACCAGCGACCTTTCGGTCCCAAAGCCGCTTCTCTAACCATTAGGCTACGGCTGCCCCATATACTATGTCTATTAATTTTATAGTCGTTACTAAATAATGTACTTTAGAATGAAATGCATAAGCTGAGACTTCATGAGTCTATCTGTCACATTGTACCATGAGTTCCACCGCGTCCTGAGTACTGTGGGGAGCTCTGTCCTCGCTGCCACATGCCGGGAAGAGGAGCTTCAACATATCTTCTAATATGTACTCTTTGGTGATCTGCCCATCAAAGCCTGGATCTTTAATACCGCCAAAGTTTAAGTCAGTCTGCACCTAACAGGAAGGATGAAGGAAATGAGTCGAACAGCTGTAGTGAATGAGTGTGAGTTTTTGCTGCCATCTAGCATCTGTCTTTCAGTATTGATGTCAACGGATGGAAATGGATGGCACATGCATGACATTACATTTCAGCAAACCAAAAGGAGCATGATAAACATGCTAAGTTTTTGTACTATGCAAGAGCATAAAGAATAGCACTGTGATACTGTCTAGGGTCGGGGGATCTAAACTTTTGGTTTAACCCTTAAACAGGCAACGTGCACCAGGAGAAACTACAGATTTTTGCTGTTTATTACCTTAATAAGGCAACATATACTGGGAGATACAACTCATAAAATCTGAAATATACGAGATATAAAGATTAAAAAATAATAATGAGTATGTTTTCTTAAATAGAAGAATAATTATTATAATAATCATTTTTTACAATTTATTTTCCACTTGTGCCTGTTTAACGGATAAAATACCTAAGACCTGGTTAGCATATACACTGGTTAGATATTTTCAAAACAGTATCAGCAATACAGTACAGCTTACTGGTAACTGAATCACTGGGCATAAACACAACATTTAAAAAAAAATCTGTTTTAATCAGCACTCGCCTGTATTATTCTTAACATGAAATATTGGTTTTATTTATAACATTTTATTTTAGTTGTACTACTGAAATAGCTACTGCTAATCAAACTACTACACTACGTATTTATCAGAAATGTTTGCTAGCAGTCTAACTTGATTTAAGTGCACTACATTTAAATACCTTGGGTGGCCATGCTTACTAGAAGGTAAACTATTTTTCTAAGAAGTTATTTGGGTAAATATAATTCATATTACCATTTCACCTTTATTGTAAACATTTCTCCATTTACAGAAATTTTAGAAATTCTATATGATTTTCATCTGTGTGTGTGTGTGTGTGTGTGTGTGTGTGTAGCTACAGTTAGCTCCTGGTATTTTAACAGTATGATGCCAGTTAGATGCAGGTTTGCATTCATACCTTAACCACTACAGGACGCACAGAAGCATTGTAATGCAATGTGAAGGTCATCAGTTGAAAACACAGTGAACACCTAGGAGGAAAAATGATACGTACAGTAATGCCACATTATTATCATCCCTGTATTGTAGTGCGGACATGTCTGGCATTGTACGTGTGTGTGTGTGTGTGTGTGTGTATCTATGAGAGAGAGAGTGAGATAGAGAGAGAGAGAGACCTCGGTGGAGAGCTGGAGTCGGCTGTGAATAACACAGCAGCTGTTAGAACCTCACTGATGACCTTCTTCATGAGTTCAGAAGCCTGAAGAGCCGTTCCAGGGTCCAGCGTCTCTGTAAAGAACGACTGCAGCTGAAACACAAACACACACCCTTAGAAAATTACAAGACGTTCTTACAATCCAATTATAAATTCATTCTTGACTCTTGTAACACAAACACAGGGACAGGACCACAAGCTATAAAACACACTCACTCACACAGTCTTTTGCCGAAACACTTAATCCACTAGGGTCACGGAGAGGCTGATGCCTATCTCAGCCGACGCTGGGTAAAGGCGGGGTACACCCTGAACAGCTCAACAGACCACCGCAGAGCCAACACACACCCATTCACACTCACACTCACACCTAGGGTCACAGCTAATTAGCCTAATGTAGATGTCTTTAGACTGTAGGAAGAAACCGGAGTACCTGGAGGAAACCCATGCAGGCACAGGGAGACCATGCAAATTCCACACAGAAACACCTGAGCCCGGGGCTCAAATCCAGGACCTTCTTATTGTGAGGCGGACGTTCTAACCACTACTCCACTGTGCCGCCCTATAACACACACTATTTGTACATTTCTCCCGACTTCATGCTGCAACAGCGTTATACCAAAAATGTCCTGACTTCATTAAGGCGTCAGCCATTTCAAGCACTTAAACTCGCAACGAGCAAAAAAGCAGCAGAATGCTTGTGTTCTAATGACCACCAGTTTAGTACCAGAGATCCCATTCAGTACTGGAACCCTTACAGACACAGACAGGTAGAGATACACATTAACACTGAGAGATAAACAAGTCATGCTGGTGAGGAAATGAAGCTTTATTAACGTCACAGCTATAGAACACGATAACTGGCTTCCACCATATTAAAAAAACTTAAATAAAAACAGATTTAAAAATAGGTGGCACGGTGGCATAGTGGCTAGCACGTCCACCTCACAGCAATATGGTCCTGGGTTCCATTCCCGGGCTCAGGCATGTCTGTGTGAAGTTTGCATGGTCTACCCGCGCTTGCGTGGGTTTCCTCGAGGTGCTCCGGTTTGCTCCCACGGTCCAAAGACATGCATATTAGGTTAATTTGTTGTATCACGTTGACCCTAGTTGTGAGTGTGAATGGTTGTGTGTGTTTTGCCCTGCAATGGGAGCTGTTCAAGGTGTACCCCGCCTTCACTTAGTGTCAGCTAAGATAGGCACCAGCCTCCCCACGACCCTAGAAGGATTAGGCGGTCCAGCAAATGAGTGAGTGAGAGATATAGCACAACATTTGGTAAATAGAATTTTAATCCTTGGCTGCACAGCATTTAGCTCTGCGTGGAACATACAGATCTCACCTGCCCCACCTCTGTAATGGTTAAAATATGTAAAAATAACCTATAAAAATTCTTCTTTTAGTTTCCTTTTATGTTACCATGTAGTACATACTAATACAGTTCGTCACCTCAGGCTTGGTGGATGTCGCTGAATTGAATGGTCCTCTTGATGTTCCATCTTGGGGACCATTTAGTGATAATCAACTTTGCCGCATAATGGATAATTATTCACCCTCTACGTTAACGCCCACTCACTCAGCTCACCGGAGTACCCGGAGGAAACACACGCAAGCATGGGGAGTACCTGCAAACTGTTCTGAGGCAGACGTAGCTAACCACTACGTCAACGTGCCGCAATACATTAACACTAATAGGTAGTCAAGAAAGCAAGGAATATTATATTGTATCCACCGGTGGATGGTCCTCGAGGTTAAAGAAGTTCAATTCTCAACAATGAAATCCCTGAAGAGGAGACTGTTACCAGCCACAACAGTGTTGACTTCTGTGGAGCTCAAGACTTATGCTACATACAAGTGTTGTAAAGCTGTGAGCTCGATTTCGTTGCTGCGTCCATGCTCACGTGCCCACACAAGCAACCCAACGCATGGGTTCCCCCACCGCTGTCGGCGCTGAGTGCACGTGCACTTTGCAGGAAATGTTCTTGTTTAGTCAATGGTTTTTCTTTTTTTGTGGAGAAATCAGTTTTTGAAATGCTACTGAAATGACAGTAAGTTATATTATGGCTTGGACGGGTGGTCGGCATCTAAACCGACTCCCCCACCAGCATGCGCTGGTGAAGAGGGTGGCATGTTACCCAGCAGGACGAAAAACAAGGTCTGACAAAGGGCGGATACTCCATTGCGAGTCAATGCCCAACATGCAATCTGCAGTTCTGCTTGTAAGGAATCAGTTCCAGTGCCTAGCAATCTCAGCTACGCTGTGTCGCCGATTAAAAGGGCTTCTCGCCAAGGGACGCTACCTTGTGCTGAGTAGCGTCGTCAACACTGGTCGAAAACCTCAGCCATATTACAACTAAAAATAAATGCAAACATTTTCAGAACTCCACTTTTAGGCTGTGTTTCAATGTTTCTATTTATCATTATTTATTTAATCATTTATTTTATGTCTATAACTCAAGAACTGCTTTACATACCACCGTTAAATTCTCAGGGTAGCAGCTTGGCATCAATTGGAATCATTAAAAGGTCATGGTAGGTCTAGTTCAAGGTGAGCAAAATGGCTGCAAATTGTTTATAATGGCTAAGTAGCGATTTTTTGTGATTCCCTCATCACCTCTAGTAAATTTTACATATCATAAGGCAACAGAATCGACTGATCAGAACACAGAGACGAGTCTGAATACCATAATATTGTTTTAACTAAGCATTTTACATTACATCTCAATTAAACATGGTACAATAATTACTCGAATAAAAATGTACTTTTCAGTCAAGTACACACTTGGCAATATTAGAAACACAGGTTTGAGTAAATATGAAAGGCCCTGCAGAGAAACCAGTCAGTTGTACATTATGCGCCATGAAAGGAAAACGTCAAACACTTCAGAATCTTGGTAATGGCACAATCATCACAGTAGGTGGCAGCAGCGTGTAAAATGTGTTTGAATGAGAGACAGAAATGAGAGGGAGATGAGATGTGCTGGCTCGCTTGTTTTCCCACGCACACACTTAAGAGAGTTTATTGACTTCTGAATAACCCACAGATAAACTGGCGAGCATTAATACAAATGAGCACACACACACACACACACACACACACATATACACACGAAATGCTGACGGGAATTAATACACATCATCACGTGAACTCAGATCATTGTAAAGTAATGAGTGGTTTGTTTTAGTATGCTGCATGTTGTTCTCATTGGTTTGGAGTGAAGCATCCAGTACAATCTCCAGTCTGTATCTGCTACATCCACACAAATGTCCCGTCTCTTCCCCACTTATAATGAGAGCATTTGCACTCACTAGTACACAACTAATGCACTTCCAATGTCAAATCTTCACTCCATCCAGACATTCACCCCTTCCGTTGTCTCACAAAAATGCCTCATGATAAACCCACAATTTCCACATATATGCTTTAGGTTTTTTTCACTTTTGCTGCTGGTGGCAGATGTGAAGCAGCTGCAGTCGACTTCCTTCCTTTGGAGCTTTCAAAGGAAATGAATAGTGCGAGTCCTTGGGTTGGCTGTGCATAGGCTAGGGTATTAAGGTGGGCTTTTTTTTTTTTTTTAAAGGTATTTACTGATTTAAAAATATAATGTGCTAAGTGATCACCCTTTCATCTCAAGTGTATTATATTATCAATATTTCCACATTTGTTTACACTACAAATCACATGTGGTTAAAATACGTCTTCGCCCAACTCAGCAAGTGGTGGGAGTGAATGCAACTTGAATGTGTCATGGAGGTCATTTACACTTGTATTTATTGCTGTCCACTTATGATTCAATCAGCCCAGAATCATTCTAAATCCAAACATAGATATAGATTTACATGTTCAAGGGCTTTCGGTTGGCCAAAAGGAACTTCTGGCCAACTGTCCGGTGGCTTTGAAAGGGAATGCAGGGCCCATCCCAGTGGATAGATGGATGGATGGATGGATGTTCAAAGCTCTACAGGAGTCCACAATGCCATTTTCCTCTGCACAACACATGAATTTCATATGACACACCCACAACAGTCTTAGGAATTTGCCCAGTTTTTTGTCACGGACCTGCTTCATACCTGTTGCGCATCATATATGACAAAGGCTTAAAATGGATCATCACTTTTGAAAATAGTAAAGCCCCCCAAAAAAGGGGTAAAATTTCCAGAACAGCTTCACAGTATGGTTTTGCCTTTTGATAAGACTGGGTAATTTAGCCAGCTATCTCATAACCAATATCCCTATGGATAGTATA
>JAQMYF010000024.1:8278290-8293919 GCA_030014195.1 Neosilurus mollespiculum
AGCTGGAGGAAGTGGCTGGGGAGAGGGACGTCTGGACCTCACTGCTTAGGCTGCTGCTCCCGCGACCCGACCCCGGAAGAAGCGGAAGAAGATAAATGAATGAATGAATGAATGAAATGAAAGTCAAACATGTGAACCATTATATCCATTTATACAGATATTTCATTTACATTCACAGGTTCCCTTATCCAGAGTGACCTACATTTATCATTATATTCTACTGAGCAATTCAGGGTTAAGGGCCTTGCTCAAGGGGCCAACAGTGGGATCTTGGTTGTACTGGGGCTCGAACCCCCCAACCTTCGGATCACTAACCCAGAACCTTAAAAACTGAGCTCCCCAGTTCACACTGTGGAACGTTTAGGGAACAAGATAGATCTCAGGTATCACTAAGTTTAAGAAAGAGGCTGGCACCCAACTCTGCCGACTCTGGGTGAACCCTGAACAGCTCACCAGGCCACTGCAGGGCCAACACACACAACCATTCACACTCACTCTCACATCTAGTGGCAATTTTGAACATCCAATCAGACTACCGTTCATGTTTTTGGACTGCGGGAAGAAGCCGGAGTCCCTGGATGAACCCATGCAAGCACAGGGAGAACATTCAGACTCCACACAGAAATGCCCCCAGCCCAGTAATCGAACCCGGGACCTTCTTGCTGTGAGGTGAACGTGTTAAGCACTGCGCCAATGTGCCGCCTACAGTGAAGTCCAAAGGTCTAAAATTAGGATGGGCTCCAACCTCCCCACGACCATAATACTATACAAAGTTGTTCAGAATGTTCAGACATGCTGTCAATAAAGAAAATAATCTCTAAGAAAGTCTGAAATTCATTTATATATTTTTAAGATCATACTGTTCACTCATAATATAATTTAGTGTTTTTAATTTAAAAAGAATAAATAATGAATAAGACATTTGACCTTGACTTGGTTTGGATCTGTTAAAAAAATAAAGAACAAAATGATAATTACAAACAAACAAACATGCAAATGGACCACTGGCAAATGTCATAGACAGCACAAAATTAAAATAAATAAATAAATAAATAAATAAATAAATAAATAAATAAACAAACACACAAACACACACACAAACACACACACACACGCACACACACACACACACACACACACGCACACACACACAAAAAAACTTTTGTATTGTAAATGTATTTCAGTCATTTGACCTTGCCATGACCTTGACTGAGTTTGGATCAATTCCAAAATCTAACTGGCACATCTGCTTGTTACAGTTATAATTCCACATTAAGGTTACAAGCATTCATACTTGAGACATTACCTTAACAAGAAAGAGCATCAGGACGAACAAGTGCGCTATCCTTCAGGCTCTCCCTTTATTTACTGACTTGCAAGGTGCTGATACTAAAGACTTCTTATATAAATTTAAATAAATGCCTCCTCACCTCCATTTCACTAACAACCTGCAATTTTTTTGTCATAAATATTTAGTGACGCTACCACAATAGAGACTAGCGTGTGACTTTAAAAGCTGCATAGTTGCATTAACATCTAAAATAAATGTTGTATGTCTGTCATAGGGAAAAGAGGTCAGGTCTGAAAGTCAAATGGTACAATGTTTATATGAAAGTGATACGGTTGCTGGAAGACAAAAAAATCCTTGTATGATATTCCTGTGATACTCTGCTGACGTTCAACCACCGTATGTACAGTATGCTCTATGAGATATGTATGCTCAAAGTAACACTGTTGTAAAAATGTTGTACGATACATATGGGGCAATCATATGACTTTTGTAGGAAAACTGTTCAATGCTGAGCTCACCAGAAATGTGTATGAAATTTGTATGTCTTTGACAGGGGGTCAAGGGTCTACGATGGTACTTTCCGTCAAACAACAGGTGACACTTCCACAAATGTCCTAGGAATTTGCCTAATTTTCTGTCATGGACCTGGTGCATACCCACTGAGCGATATATGTGACAGTGGATTCTTTCTAAATCCAGTTATTATTAACTTTATAATATGTGGGAGTTGGTCTTCTGAGGGGTGTATCGACAAGGGGCGCTGCTGTCATGCTGGAGATTGCAAGTTCGAATCCAGGTTGATGCACGCAGCCATCCATGGCCGGGAGTCCATAGGAGCTAATTGGCCAAGCTCTTACGAGAGGGAGGGATAGAATATGCTCACCTCCCTGTCACTTAAAGCAATCACCAGCTAATCATGGGCATCTGTGAGCTCATGTGTACAAGGTGTTTTCCACTTCGAGTGTTTAAGGCTGAATATGTATGCACAGCAGTTTGAAAAGATGCAGGTGGCAGTGTTATGCTTGCTCTCAGCCCTTCCTGGTTAATGGTGGTCACATGATAGGGAGTAGATATGGAGGAGCTGGCTATGGCTAGGGATAAAATAATAATAATAAAAAAGAATATGTGGAAGTGGAGAATTGCTTTAACTACTTGACATTGCAAACTGGCTTAAATAATTACCAATATTTCAGACATAACAAGAAGATGAAATGTAGACACAAAGTAAAGCCTGGGATCTGAAGAGGAGAGACGACTGAAGGTCTTTCGGGAACTGTTAAACCCCCCTCTCATATACTGCACTAGAGAGAAGCGAGCTACCGTTTTCTTTTCCTTTGCTCCCTGTTTACGTTCTGTCCTTTTTCGCCTTGCTGTTCCTCCATCTCTGATGTCTCCACGTCTCTGTTTTCCCTTGTTCTCTCCCTCCCTGCTTCTTTCTGTCTGTCTGTTTGCTTCGGGCCTGTTCAGAGAAGTTCTGTAATGAAATAATAATGTTTGAGTCTTGGCCACAGCCGGGCCCCGGGAAACGAAGGCTGTGCCGTAATTGCATGGTTTAGATTAGCATCTGCAGCTGGAGGTCTACAAGAGGAGGAAAGAGAGACAGAGGAACAGTAGACGACTGGATGATGGACTGAAGGAGCGATAAGAGGAGGAAAGAGAAATTATATGTTGGTGAGGCTCCAGTGGGGAGAGAAAACAAACCCTTGAGGAAAACTTGGGGTCTGGCAATAAGGCAACACTAAAGGAAGTGGGAGAGAGACAGAGAGAGAGAGAGAGAGAGAGAGAGAGAGAGAGAGAGAGAGAGAGAGAACTTCACGATGGGCTCTGGGCGAGTTTTCTACTCGCTAGGGTGGCTGAGCTCTCAGATGGAAATATACGAGCTGAAAGAAGTAGGCCAAGGCAGGATTCTGAGAGAATGAAAAAACACATGTGAGATGAGGGAAAATAAGAGAGTAAGTGAGAGAGAGCCGCGAGAGCAGGGTAAGACTGGTGCTTATCACTGGTATTTCCCCCAAACTACTAGGCCAGATCTCCCCAAATCCCTGCGGTCTTAACACCACACTAACACTTTGAGTGAGAAATCAAAATAATACTCCCTTTGTGACCTTATTAGGAAACAGGCCAATATATTATCAAGCAAGCATAACAGATTAAAGTGCAGTATCCGCTTTAAAATGTAGCACAAATAAACTAGTTTATAAACTGGTTTACTCACAAGCTTTGATGTAGTGATTGCAGGCCATGTTTCAGCTTGTAATATTCAGACTCGAATTACAGCAAATCAAAGAAAGAGGTCCAGAGAGCATCAGTATCGTTCAGTATTATTTGCATAGCACTTTTAACAATCAGCATCGTTACTCCACTCGAGCCACTTAATACTACAGTACTAGGGTCATGGAGAGACTGGAGCCTTTCTCAGCCGACACTGGGCAAAGGCGGGATACACCCTGAATTGTTTGCCAGAACATAGCAGGGCAACAAACACAATCATTCATATTCAAACCTATGGGCAATCTGGAACAGCCAGTTAGCCTAATGTTCATGTCTTTGGACTGTGGGAGGAAACCGGAGCACCCGGAGGAAACCTACGCAAGCACAGGCCATGTAAGCATGCAAACTACACACCTGGCACATAGTGCCTTACAAAAGTATTCACCCCTTGGCTTTTTACCCATTTTGTTTCATTACAACTGGTAATTTAAATGTGTTTTTAATCTGAATTTTATGTGAAGTATCTGCATAAAATAGTCTAAGTTGGTGAAGTGAAATAAGAAAATATATATAAAAAATTATTTAAAAAAATAAAAATCTGAAAATTGGCATGTGCATATGTATTCATCCCCTTTGCTATGAAGCCCCTCAAAAGTTCTGGTGCAACCAATTACCTTCGGAAGTCACATAATTAGTGAAATGAAGTCCCCCTGTGTGCAATCTAGGGGTCACATGATTTGTCAGTATAAACACACCTTTTCTGACAGGCCCCAGAGGCTGCAACACCACTAAGCAAGAGGCATCACACCATGAAAACCAAGGAGCTTTCCAAACAAGTCAGGGACAAAGTTGTTGAGCAGTACAAGTCAGGGGTGGGTTATAAAAAAAATATCCAAATCTTTGATGATTCCCCAGAGCACCATCAAATCCATCATCTTCAAATGGAACAATTATGGTACCACAACAAACCTGCCAAGAGAGGGCCGCCCACCAACACTCACAGACTGGGCAAGGAGGGCATTAATCAGAGCACAGAGACCAAAGGTAACCCTGAAGGAGCTGCAGAGTTCCACAGCAGAGACTGGTGTATCTGTGCATGGGACCACAATAAGCCGAACACTCCATAGAGCTGGGCTTTATGGAAAAAGGGAATGGCCAGAAAAAAGCCATTACTTAGTGTTAAAAATAAAAAGGTACATTTTGAGTTTGCCAAAAGGCATGTGGGCCACTCCCCAAATGTATGGAGAAGGTGCTCTGGTCAGATTTGAACTTTTTGGCCACCAAGGAAAACGCTATGTCTGGCACAAACCCAACACATCCCATCACCCCAAGAACACCATCCCCACAGTGAAACATGGTGGTGGCAGCATCATGCTGTGGGGATGTTTTTCAGTAGCAGGGACTGGGAAACTGATCCGAATTGAGGGAAACATGGATGGTGCTAAATACATGGATATTCTTGAGCAAAACCTGTTTCAGTCTGCCTGTGATTTGAGAATGGGACATAGGTTCACCTGCCAGCAGGACAATGACCTGAAGCAGAGTGGTAAAGCAACACTCGAGTGGTTTAAGTGGAAACATTTAAATGTGTTGGAATGGCCTATTCAAAGCCCAGACCTCAATCCAATTGAGAATCTGTGGTTAGACTTGAAGATTGCTGTTCACAAGCGGCAACCATCCAACATGAAGGAGCTGGAGCTGTTTTGCCTTGAGGAATGGGCAAAAATCCCAGTGACAAGATGTGGCAAGCTCATAGAGACTTATCCAAAGCGACTTGCAGCTGTAATTGCTGCAAAATTAGGCTCTACAAAGTACTGACTTTAGGGGGCTGAATAGTTATGCATGCTGAAGTTTTCTGTTATTTTGTCCTATTTGTTTCTTGCTTCACAATAAAAAAATGTTCATGTACATGTTCTGTAAATGAAATGATGGTGAAGATTAGATGAGAGACAATCACCTGGTCTTTTTCTGTCTTGTTCTGCCCAGTTCAGATAAGTCTGTGGTCACAGCAGCCTCAGATTCCTGTTCTTGGCTTAACAGAAGTCGAACCTGATGCGATCTGCTGTTGTGACTCATCTACCTCAAGGTCTGATGTGATGTGTGTTCTGAGGTGCTTTCCTCTTCACCACAGTCGTAACAAGTGCTTACTGGAGTCACTGTATACTTTCTGTCTGCTCGGACTACTCATTTTCCTTTGATGTCACAATCAAAAAGGTATTTTAGCTTGCAGATTATCCGTACTTAAATTCTTTGCTTTGTTTTTGACAATAATCTGTATAAACTCTAGTGTCTGTCCAGCAATTTCTGAAATACTCAATCCGGCTCATCTGGTACAACCATGCCAAGTCACAAAGACCTTTCATATGCACGTCAACTGAATCTCTTGACCTCTATATGCTTTATTTATTAAATAATTTATTTATTTATTACTCTGCTGTCATATGATTGGCTAATTAACATATACAGGTGTTACTGTACAAGTGAATGATAAACGTATATATGATTAAAGGGGACAAGGTGATTTTTAAGACTCCGTCAACATGGTTTCAAATCCACACACTCACTCAGTTGTTTAACCACTTAATCCTACTAGGGTCACGGGAAGGCTGAAGCCTATTTCAGGTGACATTGGTTGAAGGCAGGGTACATACTGAACAGCTTGCCAGACCAATGCATAGCCAACACACATACAGAACCCACATCCACACCTAGGGGCAATTTGGAACAGCCAGTTATCCTAACATGCATGTGTCTGGACTGTGTAAACCGGAGTAACCTGAGAAAACCCATGCAAACCCTGCAAACTCCACACAGAAATGCCTGAACCCAGGACTTGGAGCCAGGACCTTCTTGCTGTGAGGTGGATGTGCTGACCACTACGACATTATAACATCCCACACCCCCAAATTTGAGTAAAGGGAAACCATAATGCTACAGTATGCATCCTAGAGCAGGGGTTATTAAGCCTGTTCCTATAACCTCCAGATGGTGGCTGTCATTGTTTATAGATGCCTGAAGGCATTTTCTGAAGGCTGCCATGGCTTGGCAGGTCATGTAGGGTGGAACAGAGGCTCTCCTGCTGAATAGTAACCTTAGCGGCTTCAAGTGTTTGGGGTCATTAAGTATACAAAGCAGAGCCTGTTGCTCTGAAATTCTCAACCCACTGCAAGATGGTTTTCTGATCCGGACTGTTTTGATTTCATGGAATAACGAAACATCACAGACTGGTTTGGGGGGAATGCTTCGATAGCGAACGGTCTGTGTGCTCCCGACCTCACTGTGCTGGCAACTGAGGATAGTTGGGTTTGGGCTACCAACAGACCTTAGCATTGCCAGTCCAGCCTCACTAAGCTTCATCTGTACAAATAATAATTTAATTATCTCTAACCTTTTTTTTCCACCTTTGAAATGTTGGTGTCATATAAATATTAATAAATAAATATAGTGCCGTAGATAGTGTTGGTGCCTCACAGGGTCTAGAGTTCCCCCAGGCTGACTGTTGATCCTAAGCTGACTGTCAGAGTTTCACTTGTTCGCCCAGTGTTTCCTCTGCTTTCCTCTCACATCTCAAAACATAGTGGTATCGGTGACTGACGAGGTGTCAGTGTGTGAAAGTGTGTGTGTGTTTGTATGTGTGTATGATGCCCTACAACAGGCTGGGTTCACCCATTCATCCAGTGCCAGTGTGCATTCCTGCCTCTTGTTCCTGGAATAGGCTCTCAATACACTACAGCCATGAGCAGGTTAATGAATATATACCCTATATCATGCATCTGTGTACATGTACTGTATATACGCCCTAAAGACATCATTATGGGTAACTCCACATCAAGTTTCAATATTTTTTTCAACCAACTTCATCATGTTTATTTGCGTTTTCTATAATAGCATTCACCAGATGGATGAATTATTGCAAATCTCTCTTTTTTTTTTTTGTCCAGTTACCATCTGAGCTAGATTTATTATTTATTTATTATGTTTATATAATAGGAGTGATAGTGCACAACATTATGGTCCCGTCCTTCCCCTCATTCTCTCGCTCCCATGACTAAGGTCTAATATTGGGTCAGTGGTGTGTACGTGTGTCTGGTGACAGCACTTGCTGGTACCAAATACCACAGTGAACAGGACAACTATATTTACATTCTACTATATTTAAAAGCCGACCTCCTTCTCCTGTCCCTAAAGGTCATAACTCATGCGGAGCTGATGTCTCTTACAATGCTCTGTCTGGTTTGTTTCATTAAATCCCTGTTTAAAAATCATTATGATCAAAACACACTCCTTGTGTCTTGTTCTGGCCGGGCAAGCATGCCAAGCTGGCACACGATGGAATACTTTTGATTAGACTCCAAGGCATGCTGTTCATGCTAAAATGATGTCGTATAGAATAACATGTTAATTATAGACAAAGACGCCTGTCCTAAGGTGCTAGTCACAGCACACGGTTAAGGTGCTGCTGAAGAGTGAATTAGTTTGCGTTGAATAACACACTGCCCTGCCAAAAGAAAAAGTCGCACACTCTAATATTTTCATAGACTGCATTTATCCTTGCTTACAGCATGTAATCATCATGCCATCGTTTCAACAAACTTAAGCAACATAACATTTATTTCCATCCACTGTCGGGTTCATTTCTCACCGACGTCTTGAATCGATGAGGGAAAAACTGAACCACTGCATAAAGTCTTCTCCAGCACATCCCGAAAACTTTCTATAGGGTTAAGGTCAGGACTCTGGGGTGCCAATACATATGTGAAAATGATTCCTCGTGCTTCCTGAACCACTCTTCCATTATTTGAGTCCTCATTTTATATCCGTGCTATCAGGGAAGAAAAAGTCCATTGATGTGGTAACCTGCTCACTCAGTACATTCAGCTCATCAGCTGACTTCATTCTATTGCCACATTAATGTTGCTGAGCCTCGACCGGACCAACTGGAGCAACGATGCCATAGAGATTACATGCTGTGATCAAGCCTAAATGCACTCCATGAAAATATTAGTGTGCGCGACTCTTTTTTTGGTCGGACGGTGTAATAAATGTGACTTAACCTCTTAAAATCCTGAATGACTGACGTTTATTATGCACCGTATGCCATGACTATGAATAATTCGGTAACTGTGCGGAAACTAAAATGAAAGGTGTACACTTATATGAGTGAAGAATGTAAGTTCTGGGGCTTTAAAAAAAGAAAAAAACAAAATCGTTTTGCTAAGCGTGAGCTTTTTCTGAAAATTGTTCATGCTAATATAATCAAAAAAGTGCTCATGGTTCCTTGAGGCCAGTGTTCAATTGCATACATTTTCTCATTTAAACCTTTGCTTTTGACCTAATTTAATTCCCACACACTTCTATAGTGAGGTTTTACACACACACAAACACACACACACACACACACACACACACAAACTGTAAAGAAAGTCTTGATAGAGAGCAAAAGAGACAGAAAGTGGGTTTTGTTAGTATTCAGTGACAACCTCAGGGCCTGATTGTCTATGCAAAGTGGATGCTTTGCTTGGTAACTGGCGAAAGAATTGGCAACAATTCCACATTTTATTCAAGCTTTCCCCCAATTCTTTTTCCTTCCTTCCTTCTTTCTCTTCATCGCTCCATACCACCCTCTTTTTTCCTCACGGGGAGCTCAGTTAATGCTGACTCCGTGTATTCAGTTGTTAAGTCTATGGTATGGCTGTCCGGCGGCCCAAGTTAAAAATACTTTTATCTTTTATTTAGGAATGAATTTCATTTTGTCACTTCTTCCCTCTTAGATACACACTCATCAAAAATAGATGTAAACATCTGAACGCAAGCAAACAGTATAATTCACATTTACATACTTTCTATATATACTTTATGTCTTAACGCCCATTTTGGTCTGCACTCAATCATGTCAGTCAAGCGGTACATTCCTACGCAGCTAACTCAGGGAGCTCATGCTGGGAAGCATCTGTCATTCATCCAGAAAAGAAAAAAATCTGCCTGTACATTTGATATATTCTAATTAAATACCATACAGTGGCTGCGGAAACCAAAAATGGAACTGTAAATGATAAAAATCTACTTTATGTGCATAAAACTTTGTTTAAATCCCCGCCCCCAATTTTTTTTTAATCCACTTAATCCTACTAGGGTCACGGGGAGGCTGTGCCTATCTCAGCCAACACTGGGCGAAGGAGGGAAACACCCTGAACAGCTCGCCAGGCCATCACATGGCCAAAACACAACTATTCACATTCACGGTCAATGTGGAACAGCCAATTAGCCTACTGCGCATGTTTTTGGACTGTGGGAGGAAACCGGAGTACCTGGAGGAAACCCAGATCATTAATATGTGACCCTCCAGCACAAAACCAGTCGGAACTCGCATGACTCAGGTAAGTGTTAGATGTGGCACCAGTTTAGGGCGGCTAATAGAATAACGTCATCTTTCAGTTCCCACTTCCTACTTGGAGGCCGCTTATGTCCTAATGTCACGCGCTGCTATGAGCCTCGCTCTACTGGTGCCATTCTAACGCTTACCTGGGTCATGAGGTCCTGGGTTTGATTCCCGGGGGATTGGGCGTTTCTGTGTGGCGTTTGCATGTTCTCCCTGTGCTTGTGCAGGATTCCTCCGGGTACTCCGGTTTCCTCCCACAGTCCAAAGACATGCACATTGGGCTAACTAAAAGCAATAAAATCTATGAATCATATAAAATAGTTATCACACTTGTTTTCATTTGGGTTTCCTCCCAGTTATCCAGTTTCCTCCCACAGTCAAAAGGCATGCACTTTAAGGGATTTGGCTGTTCCAAAGTGTCTCAGGATGTAAGTTTGAGTATGAATGGTTGTGTCTGTGTTGCCCTGCAATGGTCAGGCGAGCTGTTCAGGGTGTATCCGGCCTCCAGCTCCAGCCTCCCTGTGACCCTAACAGTAGGACTAAGTGGTTTGAATGAGAATCAGATAATCATCATATGTATACAGCTGTGTTTATAGGTAGTTAAATAAAAGATAAGCTACCATCTGCATTCTCAAATTAAATGTGAGTAAACAAAAATGTCAGCTATGTGAACAGCAAACAAACACTAAAAGATCTATTTGTTAATTTTCTTTCTGTTTTTCCTGATGGTTTCACTGAAACTTAGCCTGCTGTATAAACAAAGTCTCGTAGCTTTAATTAGTCCCAAAGTCAAGTGAAAATCCAGGGAAAACCGATACTCTGCCCTTACCATGTGTGTGATAGGAGTACTTATGAGAAAGGCTATGAGGAATAAATGAATGAAGTTGTAAGGTTGCTCAAGAACAAGTTTGGCAATGACCCCAAATGTCGCAAAATGAGGCTCTGAAGCGGAATAGTCTCAAGCTCTTCTCAAACAGTCTGCACATGTCATGAGAAGGTCGCAAGTTATCATTTTGCTCGCAAATTTTCTGTTTTTTTTATTCACAACGAAAAGCAACAAGTTAGAGACTTCCATGCGGAAAATTTGGGAAGAGTTGCTGGCGTCCACCATATTCCGTGTATTTTGTCACCATTCGCATTTTATTCACATGTTGTTCACGCTAATAACCCGCAAATAAAAAGTGAATGGTTTCAGAACAAAAAGCCAACCAAATGCAACTGATTTACAAAAGCTTTTTTTTTTCGCCAGATGTCTACAAATCACTTGCAATTCAGCCACAAATTCTTGCGCGATATACGTACCTAAGCAGCAAAATATTCGCTTGCATATGAAGTCACAAAACATCTTGACGCAAGTTTCAAAATTTCTCTGCGTCACACGCTTTTCTGCCGCGCATCTAATGTCATCACCCCATAAAGTAGGACATACTAACATTTGAACTATACACTGTAAGTTACATTATATATTATGATGTGTGGTGGCTCTGGTCTGGTGGACTTCTCCCAGTGTCAGCTGAGATACAACCCTAATAGGGTAAAGAGTGAGTAAGAGTTGCATAATATGTATATGTACAAATTTTCTGCTAATTTCAATGTCACTCACTCTCGACATGAATATTCTGAGAATCTGAAGCTTTCTGGCGACACAGCATTAAAAACGGGCATGATGTACATGCCCCTGTACAGCTCACCAGTTCATCACAAGGGCAACACACACACACACACACACACACACACACACTATCAATCACGTTCATACCTAGGGGTAATTTGGAACAGCCGACTATGCATGTCATTGTGCTGTGGGAGGAAACTGGAGTACCTGGAGGAAACCCACTCAAGCACAGAGAGAACATGCAAACTCCTCATAGAAATCCCCTCACAGAGACTATGATTCGACCCATATTCGAGCTTTTGGCTGTCAGACGGACATGCTAACCACTACGCCACCGTAGAGCTTCTGATTTAAATGGAAAACTGTAAATTCTGCACAACACCATTATGATATAATTAGAATCAGTCATTCACGAGGAGGTTGTCTTAAATATGAACGCAGAGAGACAGATCCTGTGTTTTTGCAATCTGCAGTTAGACATATTGGCTCACTTTATTCGTCTGAACGTAAAGTCCTCACTCCCTGTGCATTAGTGAGAGCACTGACACATTCCCACACAGTGTGAGAAATCCAGCTCACAGCACTATTAGCCCCTCACATGGAGGGCTCACAGCTGATCAGAGACACCTGTCACACACCACGGCACACACACTTCCTCCTCAGCGCTGCTTAAACCAAGAATTATCAGAACACACTTCCATGGTATGCCATAAGCCCCCCC
Source organism: Neosilurus mollespiculum (assembly GCA_030014195.1). Taxonomy (NCBI): domain Eukaryota; kingdom Metazoa; phylum Chordata; class Actinopteri; order Siluriformes; family Plotosidae; genus Neosilurus; species Neosilurus mollespiculum. The sequence continues at coordinate 8,290,508 of JAQMYF010000024.1, forward strand.
CCCTCATTCCTTCTCTTTTTCTACTTAAATAGACTCCCATCATGTCTCAGAGAGCAGACACCAAAACACACACTTGGACCAAAATCGAGACTAAACAGACCACCAAAGTGGTTTCATCTTTAAAAGCTTTGATCACAGGTTCTCATCCTGGCCTTTTAAAGCTGTTGATGCAGGGGGACGCCATGTCAGCGCTGACCAGAACACATGCGCACAGTCGTAAATGGCCCCTCCTCTACAGACCTTGTGCCTGCCTTCCTAAAATACCCTCACAAAGACAGCCATCATAAATGAACAAACAATACTCGCCCACTAAATTTAACATTGATTTAAAATACGGAGAGTGGGGACCAGGCAAAAGAGCTTGAAAGTGACCACTTTCAAGTGGTTTATTCGTGGTACAAAGTTCACCTTTCATGGATTTTTATTTTAAAAATAAGTTTTTTGTGTTCACTGAATTGGACAATGTTGGTGTGTTTTGTTTTTGTTTTGTTTTTTTCTGGTCAGCCAATTTTATTATGTTTTTAAAAATGTTGGTAATCAAGGTCAAGTAGTAAAGCATATAAATGACTCAAGATCTACTCCGTTTTTATTAAAACAGGACAGGGGGGCATTCCAGAAACAAACAATTCTCTTTATTGTTCTTTGTTAATGGTCAGATTTTATATCTATCCCCAGACCTTCTCCAGACAGCCTGTTTGGCTTCCTCCTCCCATTTATGGTCTTTCCACCCTCTTTGCATACTTTGCTCTGATTGGTGGCCTTTCTGAAGTGGGTCACTGCTGGGTAGCAGATTGGGATAGACTAAGATATCTCTGGGCATGGGGGTAGGGGTGTGCCCCCCAAAAGAAATTCAGCAAAAAAACCCTTGTGTTTACACTCAGTTCAAACTAAACACACGGAAAACTTAAAAATGAGCTAAACCTAATGTGCTAACATACTGTAACAACATTTATAGGTCAAAAAAGTGGGAAAAACATTATATCTCCCCTTAAAGGGCCGCTCTTGAGGATTTAGGGGATCTAACAGCAGAAGTATATTTTCAGTATTGTTTGAACCCGTACCTGTAACTAATAATCATACTCAGAATGAGGTCTTTATGAAGTCTTTACAAAGCGAGAAGCTCATCTTCCATGGAGCCACAATATTGCACCACTACATTAGCCCAGAATATTTAAACCTTCTTTGTTTTACATGCTGATCTAAAAAATAAATAAATAAACAAATAAATAAATAAGGGCCGGATTGCGCAATCTATGGTTTGCATCCAACAAAATTTAAAGTTGGCTTGTTTTGATCGGCACCATCTTGGTGAGACCACTTTACACTTCACAGTGGTGTGAAATACTATATTATACTCGAATGAGAAGAAGGGGAAAATAGAACCAGTGCTGTGCAATTGATTTTTAATCAACACAACATTTGAGGTTTAATGTTGCCAAATACCCCCAGTGCAGCTAACTGGGTTATTAAAGGCCGGCCATGTCTCTCACTGTCTATGGTGAGAGGTATGTAAAAGAAACATTGCTGATTTTCGTCAAGAGTAGGCTGCATAGCCGTCAGCGTGTTTCTGGCCTGCGATGGCCTGGCGAGCTGTCCAGGGTGTACTCTGCCCTCGCCCAGAGTCGGCTGAGATGGGCGCCAGCCTCCCCGCGACCCTATTTAGGATTAAGCGCTTCAGAAAATGACAATGACATTTACATTTCATTCAAATACTTAATTTGTTTTTGCCAAATGATGGCTATGGAGAAGCTAAAATACTCAAAGCAGCCTGTTATGAACTTGTCAGTAAAATTATTGGAGAAGTTATACGAACTTAAATCTTACAAAGTGAAATTCCCAGGCTTTACTAGCATCCAACCAACCGTACTACTCCGTACTGAGCTCTTACAACAAGGTGGTCTCGCCAAGGTGGCCTCCATCGGGCTTCAAAAGTGGAACAATAAATGTGTGACCCAGTCTTCTTCTTCTTTTTTTTCTAGATTAGTGGTTTCACATTTTTCACATAAGTGGCAAGGGAGACGAACGAGAAGAAATAAGAGTTATTAAATAATTGTGTTTGCCAGTGCTAACAAGTTTCAGAACCTATATTTTCAAAAATGAATTATTTAAGTACCTGGACGTGCACTATAGATGGCCTCCATACATATAATACACACTTGGAAAGGAAGGTTTTAGGGAGAAAACACAGCTGGTTGAATTTTATTTAAACTCTCTGATGTGTAAGATTTCTGAACGTCCAATAGACTTGATCAAGCTTATAAAGAACATGAGAAGATGAACATCATGACTGTATCAATTTATCATAAGCAGCTTATTTTGCCGAACCGATAAATGATACTAAATTCATGGGGGCTGGAGCTTATCTCAGCCAACTCACAGGGCTAACGCTCATGCAACCATTCAGGCGCACACTTACAACTAGGGGCAATTTGGAACAGCCAGTTAGCCAAATGTGCATGTCTCTGGACTGTGAGAGGAAGTGTATTCATAAATTTTACCAACCATGCTGAGGATTATGGGCTACTATTGTGATTATATTACTCTGCCAGAAATAACACTCTACTTTTCTTTGTTGCTGAGGCGTATTTTGCCTGGACCTGTACTCTAAAAAGGATAAAATGATGCACCTTCTCAGATAGGGCTTAAAAAAAACAAAAAAACATGCACCTTTGTTGCAACAGTAGCCTACAGTTTGTTACTTTTATTCTTGGCTTTTTCTGAAAGATCATGTAGGAGCTTCCAGGTTGTCTCAGCTACAGACTATTTATTTATGTCTCCAGGAACTTTGTTTCAAAAGTTATGAACTTACTTCATTGGGCTCATGCCACACTTCCAGTAAAGAGGCCAGCTCTTCTGGGTGCTTGAGAAGCACTGTACGGTCCCTCAAAACAGATTTATTCTTTTGGTCCTCTTGTCCAGGCCTGAAGCCTGTCCAGTTCACCACAGAGGTGTGATAGATAAGAAACACAGCGAGCCCCAAGAGCACAAGAGGGGCCGTGCGCCATGTGCGCCTCAGCGTCCCGACCCCCAGGATCCGGCGCAGAAGCATCCTGATGCCCAGACACATAGGGTACCATGGATGGGATGGGGAGGGGTGAGGTGTTAGAGTCGCCCAGGCATCCTTCTAAATACTCACCGATGCTCTCAGGGTTGCACGGACAGCCGATTTAGGAAAGTATCAAACTTTCAAGGCTGCATTCAAACTTTTTGGGAAAATAATTAGCGGTGACGCGCACCAAGCCGGTGCGCGTTCAAAAACCCGGCCACATCCTCACGCACTGGCGGAGACGCTCCAGAACACGCAGGCTGAGGCTTATGGGAAAAGATAAAAAGCGCTCTTTCTTCCTCCGCGGGGGGGGGGGGGGGGGGGGGGGGGGGGGGGGGGGGGGGGGGGGGGGGGGGGGGGGGGGGG